>OZ018317.1:202192806-202252595 GCA_963969495.1 Ceratothoa steindachneri | reverse complement strand
TTCTTCTGTTCAATGCGAGGTCAATCAGGAACAAGTTTCCTGAGCTCCGTGGCCTCGTAGCGACGGAAGAACCCGAAATGGTAGCCATAACAGAATCGTGGATAAAAACGTCAAACCGAGACTTTGAAGGCGAATTCACGGTTCCTGGCTACCAACTCTTCCACAAAGATAGGCCAGACAGAGAGGGTGGCGGTGTAATGTTGTATGTCAAGGATACAATCAAATCTACGAACTCCAACATTATATCCGATCACGAGCTCCTAGGCGTTGACCTAGAGATAGGTCCTGTCAGATACAGGACCCTGGTGCTTTACAGACCCCCTTCCCAACCCGTTGAGAAGGACAGGGAACTGTACCAGCTGCTGGGTGAGCTTGTTCAAGGCAGAGTGTGCATCGTTATGGGCGACTTCAACAGACAAGTTGACTGGGAAACCAGAGCAGCCTGTGGCGATAGCGCGCTACTCCTGGAGTTCGCCAACAACGAGTTCCTCACTCAATGGGTCAGAGAACCGACGAGAGGAGACAATATCCTCGACTTGGTCTTCACCTCTGAGGATGATATCGTTGAGGATGTCTCTGTAGGCGAAGAGCTCGGTGGCAGTGATCACCAGCTAGTTAGATTTACCGTCAAGATCCCGAAAGTAAGGTCTGTTGCCAGTCAATCAAGGAAACTTGACTTGAGAAGAGCAGACTTTGCACGCCTTCGTGCTGGGCTGACTGATGTAAGGCTAGCGGTATGCGAAGAGGTTGAGGATTCGTGGAACAATTTCAAAAATAAATTCATGAGTCTTCAATCAAGTTGCATCCCTCTAAAATGCCTCCGTCGGTCTTCTGTTCAACCAAAGTGGTTTAATCGAGAAATCGGCCAACTGCTTAGGGAGAAGAGAAATGCGTACCGGCGATCGAAGATCTCGGGTGCCTTTGACGAGTACCGGAGGCTAGCCAGGAGAGTGAAGTCCAGCATAAGGGCGGCTAAGCGTACTGAGGAACTCCGAGTGGCGAGACTCTGCAAGGAGAATCCCAAGGAGTTCTTCGGCTATGTAAATAGCCGTAAACCAATCCATCGTAGGATTGGGCCCCTAGTGGACGAGGAGGGTGCATTAACTCAGTCAGATGCAGAAAATGCTAACCTTCTCAATGACTACTTCTCCTCAGTGTTTACTAAAGAGTGTGGTCCCATCCCCCAGCCCACGGATTCCTACTCGGGGGAAAAGCTGGAGGCAATGGACTTCACCGAAGGAGAAATAAAGAAAAAGATCGCTGACCTAAAGACGAATAAGTCCCCTGGACCGGACGGGTTTCTACCCAAGGTGTTGAAGGAAGTGTGCGATGAAGTATCACGACATCTGTGCGCTATCTTTAACATGTCAATCCAGACCGGATGCGTTCCTAGAGACTGGCGTGAGGCGGAGGTGACTCCGATCTTCAAGAAAGGATCCTCCAGCCATCCGTCAAACTACCGACCTATCAGTCTGACTTCGATAGTCGGTAAACTCATGGAAAGCATGATGGTGGAGAAAATAACGTCGTATTTAGAGTCAAACCTGCTACTGAGGAGTTCCCAGCACGGCTTCCGAAGGCAACGGTCATGCCTGACGAACCTTGTGGAATTCTTCCACTTCGTGTTCAGTGAGCACGATCGGGACAAGGCGGTGGATGTGGTTTACTTAGACTTTCAGAAAGCCTTTGATAAGGTACCACACCGCCGCCTTCTCCGGAAAGTGCGAGCGCTGGGCATAGACGGAAAAGTAGCCGGCTGGATCGAGAACTGGCTAAGTGGCAGACGGCAACGGGTGGTGGTGAATGGACAGGCTTCTGAGTGGGTGCCCGTTACTAGCGGAGTGCCTCAAGGTTCTGTCCTGGGACCACTACTATTCATCATCTACGTCAACGACATGGACGGTGACATGGTTGCCAAGATTTCCAAATTTGCCGACGATACCAAGCTTGGTATGAACGATGCAAAGTATGGAAATACTGCCCGCCTGCAGGAAGACCTTGGGAAGATTGGGGAGTGGTCGGACACGTGGCAAATGCCGTTCAACGTGAACAAGTGCAAAGTAATGCATATCGGCCACAGAAATCCCCAATCTCATTATATCCTTAAGGGCACTGCTCTCGAATCGAGTGACACTGAGAAGGACTTGGGTGTTACTGTCACTAGCGACCTCAAGTTCTCGAAACAGTGCATTGAGGCAGAGAAGAAAGCCCAAAGGATGTTAGGCTACATAAAGCGCCAGTTTGGATACCGTAACAGGGAGATAGTACTTTGTCTGTACAACTCCCTAGTTCGGCCGCACCTGGAGTATGCCGTACAATTTTGGAGTCCTTCGTTTCGAAAGGACATCGCAAGGTTGGAACGCGTACAAGCCAGGGCAACCAAACTGATTCCCTCTATCCGACATAAAAGTTATGAGGATAGACTAAGGGAATTAGATCTGTTCTCGTTGGAAACCCGTAGACTGCGTGGTCAGCTCATCGAAGTTTTCAAAATACTTCGAGGGTTCGACAATGTTGACTACCGGGATATTTTCACACTGAGTGAGAACAGAACGCGCAATCACGGCTTCAAACTTGAACTGAAGCGTTACAACCGCAATCTGTGTGGAAACTTTTTCACCTACAGTATCTGCGGTAAGTGGAACGCACTTCCAGTGGAAGTTGTCAACAGTGAATCTGTTGACCAGTTCAAGTCAAGACTAGATAAAGTCTTGAAAAGTGGCCGTTTAGGGACGCAAAACAATTGAGCAGCCATGTGCCCGCTCGATTGCTAGTCCCAAGGTACCCTCTTTGAATGGACCGTAAGGTCTCCTAGGGTACCTTCTTTCCTTGTAACTCCTTGTAACTCTCTCTCTCTCTCTCTCTCTCTCTCTCTCTCTCTCTCTCTCTCTCTCTCTCTCTCTCAGATGCAGAAAATGCTAACCTCCTCAACGACTACTTCTCTTCAGTGTTTACTGAAGAGTGTGGTCCCATTCCCCAGCCGACGGATTCCTACTCGGGGGAAAAGCTGGAGGCAATGGACTTCACCGAAGGAGAAATAAAGAAAAAGATCGCTGACCTAAAGACGAATAAGTCCCCTGGACCGGACGGGTTTCTACCTAAAGTGTTGAAGGAAGTGTGCGATGAAGTATCACGACATCTGTGCGCTATCTTTAACATGTCAATCCGGACCGGATGCGTTCCTAGAGACTGGCGTGAGGCGGAGGTGACTCCTATCTTCAAGAAAGGAGACCGAGACCAACCGTCGAACTACCGACCTATCAGTCTGACTTCGATAGTCGGTAAACTCATGGAAAGCATCATGGTGGACAAAGTGACGTCGTATTTAGAGTCAAACCTGCTACTGAGGAGTTCCCAGCACGGCTTCCGAAGGCAACGGTCATGCCTGACGAACCTTGTGGAATTCTTCCACTTCGTTTTCAGTGAGCACGATCGGGACAAGGCGGTGGATGTGGTCTACCTAGACTTTCAGAAAGCCTTTGATAAGGTACCACACCGCCGCCTTCTCCGGAAAGTGCGAGCGCTTGGCATAGACGGAAAGGTAGCCGGCTGGATCGAGAACTGGCTAAGTGGCAGACGGCAACGGGTGGTGGTAAATGGACAGTCTTCTGAGTGGGTGCCCGTTACTAGCGGGGTGCCTCAAGGTTCTGTCCTGGGACCACTACTATTCATCATCTACGTCAACGACATGGACGGTGACATGGTTGCCAAGATTTCCAAATTTGCCGATGATACCAAGCTTGGTATGAACGTTGCAAAGGATGGAAATACTGCCCGCCTGCAGGAAGATCTTCGGAAGATTGGGGAGTGGTCGGGCACGTGGCAAATGCCTTTTAACGTGGGGAAATGCAAAGTGATGCATATCGGCCACAGAAACCCCCAATCTCAGTATATCCTTAAGGGCACTGCTCTTGAATCGAGTGACACTGAGAAGGACTTGGGTGTAACAATCACTAGTGACCTCAAGTTCTCGAAACAGTGCATTGAGGCGGAGAAAAAAGCCCAAAGGATGCTAGGCTATATTAAGCGCCAGTTTGGTTATCGGAACCAGGAGATTGTACTGTGCCTGTACAACTCACTTGTCCGACCGCACCTGGAGTATGCCGTACAATTTTGGAGTCCTTCATTGCGAAAGGACATCGCGAGATTGGAACGCGTACAAGCCAGGGCAACCAAGCTGATTCCCTCTATCCGACATAAAAGTTATGAGGATAGACTAAGGGAATTAGATCTGTTCTCGCTGGAAACCCGTAGACTGCGTGGTCAGCTCATCGAAGTTTTCAAAATACTTCGAGGGTTCGACAATGTTGACTACCGGGATATTTTCACACTGAGTGAGAACAGAACGCGCAATCACGGCTTCAAACTTGAACTGAAGCGTTACAACCGCAATCTGTGTGGAAATTTTTTCACCTACAGTATCTGCGGTAAGTGGAACGCACTTCCAGTGGAAGTTGTCAACAGTGAATCTGTTGACCAGTTCAAGTCAAGACTAGACAAGGTCTTGAAAAGTGGCCGTTTAGGGACGCAAAACAATTGAGCAGCCTTGTGCCCGCTCGATTGCAAGTCCAATGGTACCCTCTTTGAATGGACCGTAAGGTCTCCTAGGGTACCTTTTTTCCTTGTTGTTCCTTGTTGTTACACTCTCTCTCTCTCTCTCTCTCTCTCTCTCTCTCTCTCTCTCTCTTTTTAAGAGGGTAGTCCACCATCCACCCCTGCTCGGTGGGACAATCTTATCCAAGTGTTACGCTGATTCTCAAGGAACATCAGACTCATCCATATCCAGTCTACACAACGACTACTTCGTGTCTCGCAATGACTACTGCATAGCTCTTCGCCTCTTCACATAGGAAGATCCAGGTCGAGAAAGGACTATTTCATTGTTTCTCGAAAAGATATTACGAGCACAGGCAGACATTCTTTCTAAGACAAGGTCGCGTTGATTTGAGAAACAGGGTACAACTTGCCACAATTCAAACAATTGTCTTTACATGGTAAGCATCTATATTTTTTTTCCAATTACTTTTAAGTAATTATACTTTCTGACAAAATACTTCTTTGTTGGCATCCCTTTTAAAGAAATTGCATTTCACTCGTTTCCTCGCTTCCTGTGTAGATAGAAGAGTGTAGGAAACGGGCAAAAAAATAAAAGAAGGAAACTAGCATAAACGAGTTACGAACAGCTTTCCGCATCGCTGGACCAGTGTTAGCGAGCGGCAAATCCAATTCGCCATCCTAAGTCTCAAAAAAAGACTCATTCAAGCGAAGCTTTTAAACCTTCCGCTGTACTTCTCGTCACGCTACACAGCTTCCCTCCTAGAAGCTGAGCGTATTTTGAAAAAAAAATAAGAGAACGCCGTTTGGAAATATTATCCAAGGGTGAACGCCTTCTCCCGAGTCTGGGTACCATTGTATATAAAGAGGAGTAGGAAAAGGGAAGAGAAAGAAATAAAGAAAAAAAGGCCTCATTCAAGCGAAGCTTTTTAAGCCGCCCGCTTACACTTCTCGTCACGCTACACCTACCTGAAAAGACCACTTTAGCCTCACCTCATACTATATTGTATATAATTCTAACATTCTTTGCATATTCCAACATTAATAACCTACTCAAAGTTACAAATATACTCACGTTGCCCGAACATCCATCCACCATTACTTATAACTCATCTATCATTATCACACATTCATTAATCCTACCTCTTGTCCACAGTTACCCTTATTCAACTCAACCAAGGTAAATCCGAATATAAGTTATAAGTTTCTGCACACGATCGATTGTGGAGAACATGGCCCTGTCACTAGAAGTGAAACAGCGAAGTACCTCGCAGGAATAGGAAGATGTGTAAGAAATGCCCACACATGTATATATATATATATATATATATATATATATATATATATATATATATATATATATATATATATATATATATATATATATATGCAGGTTCTATTGAATTCCACAGCTGTGGCAGCGTTATTAATTTTAACATGTATTTTCTTAATATTTCATATAAGTTTTTTAACGGGTTCTTCGAGTTAAGAAAAAACATTTGTGAATGACATTCTTTATTCCTAGACTTCTTTCAACCATGTTAGGTCATCTTCAGGGAATTAACAGAAATGGAATTATTAAAAAAATTGTTACATAATATAAGTATTTCTACGCGAACATAAATATTACAAAAATTGGCCAATCATGGCGCGGGAATTTTTTAATGGGAAACTTAGTGCTACAAGAAACATATAAAGTTACAATTGGAAGGCTCAGATTGTCTGACTATTTGTCGCTCCGATCTAGTTCTCTGGCAAAGGAGGCAAAGGAAAATCAAGTTTTAAACTTGCTTCTTCTAATGGCGGTCAACTCAGAGACGCTGAGATGTCAGGAGTGTGGTTTCCGGGTGAAGTTGCACGTTAATTGCCGGTTTCTTTATTTGAATGATGACGGCTTCGGCCATTCGTAATCTTCTGCGATTTTGGAGTCTCAGGATGATGGAGGTGTCCTGATTCAGTTTTCCACGGGCTATTGTAGTGCTATGAGGATGGGCGTGTTTTTTAATAGAGTCAACTTGAAGGTGAGCTGTAGGTAGCCTTGACAGGGTTGTGGAGGTTGCGCTAATGTAATGGGTTGAGGAATAAGTTCTTGCGGTTTTATCAAATTTATTTATCACCATTAACAATTTTAGAAAAACTTCATTTTTAATTGATAACAATATGCAATTTAATCAATAATGTATTCTCTGTTGTTATTTACGACTTCTTCCCAACGTTCAACTAGTTTTTCGATTCCACTGCAATAAAAATCTCTTGATTTTGACTCGAAGAATTCGTCTAACCAATTTCTTAATTCCACATCAGTATTGAACGAAACGCCGCACAAATTGTTGGAGAGCGATCGGAACATATGGAAATCCGATGGAGCCAAGTCCGGCGAATATGGAGGATGCGGCAGGATTTCCCAATTAAGCGTTTGGATGGCGTCTTTTGTGACAATGCCAATTTTATCACATTGGCATCGTCGTGTTGCAGAAGGACTCTATAACGTCGATGAGGTCGCTTTTCACGAATAGCTTCAGCGAGTCGATACATTTGTTGAACTTAGAGTTCTGCATTGGCAATCTCGTTGTTCGCAAGGAGCTCATAAAGAATGATACCTTCACAATCCCAGCACACACACAGCATCGTATTTCGTGGATGAAGTCTTTGCTTTAATCGCGGAAGTGTTTTTTTATTAGGGCTAAGCCATTGTTTTCGATGGTTCATGTTGATATAAACACACCACTTTTCGTCGCCAGTGATGATGAGGTGAATAAATCTTTCCTTATATCCACGAGTAGCCTTGTGACGAGCGAGCAAACCTGCAGCAATCGTGGAGCGTTGAAGCTTATTGCTTTCGCTCATAGCGCGCGGAACCCATGCACCGAGTTTTTTAACTTTCCCCATCGAATGAAGGTGATTCACTACAGTTTTCTGATCACACGCCAATTGTACAGCCAATTCTCTAGTCGATTGACGAGGATTTTCATGAAGAAAGTCGTTTAATCGATCTTCATCTAACTTAATGGGGCGACCAGAACGTTCTTCTTCATTAAGATTGAAATGACAGTTTTTGAAACGTGAAACCCACCATTCATCTGTCCTTTATGATAAAGCATTTTCTCCGTACACAGCACAAATATCGTGACGAGCTTTGGCTGCGTTTGCATTGTTCCAGTCTCAATTGAAAATGAATAACAACAAGTGTCAAAAATGCGCCTTTCTTTCAACTTGACATTCCCTTTTGAGGGTACAGAAAAAAATTAAATTAACAAAACTTTTAAATAAAGACATATTATTCAACTTCAAGACGTAGTCTAAGCAAAAGCTGTTAAGAAACGTAGCCTAACCTTTGCAAATTTTGCTCTCATTATTTATTATTGTTTCTTAATATGTGCACAAATCTCGCCAACAAGACTTAAATCAACATAACATTAAAAAAAAAACGCAAAAACTTATTCCTTAACCTAATACTTTGAATTGCGGTGTTCGGAGTCATCGATTTTGCACGAATATTCGTATACGACGTTAGTCTCCTGGAGTTCACTCGTCGGACGGAGACAGTTGTTCTTCATGGTGCAACTACTTGTTTTCTTGGTCTTGTAGTGTATAATTAAATTAATATCTGTATTAGGGTCAGTTGAGGTTACGTTACGATGGAGAATGGCCTTGAGATCCCTTTCGTCTTCACGGTAGCTGGTGTTCATGTTGGCCTTGTAAAAAAGGTCGATATTACTCTTCTTCGGAGTAGACCTGACGCCAGGACCAGCAGCCAAGTTCATTTTCTCTTTCATGGTGGCATCGATGGGTTATTGTGGGTAGCCGTTGTTAACGAGAACTCGGGGAACCCTCTTAAGTTCGTGAATAACAGCCGCCCACGAGGATGAATGAGAAATTGCCCTATTAACTAAGGCATTGATGACTGATCTCTTGTAACGTTCAAGGAATAAAGCCCCGTCTAGGAATGAAGCGGGAAGGCGATAATTCAGATAACAGTAAAATTTGGTGACAGTGCAATAAAAACGAACATTCCGCGTCTGGGAATGGAATTAAGCTGAGACAGATGTCTACGTCTCAGAAATGACAAAATTATATCGAAAAAGTGAAAAACTGTAGTCGCCATAAATTGATTAGCTTCGGAGTCCATGGGATGAGAAAATCCCGCCCAGTGGGCGGAGCTAAAAATATTGTGATCCCAGAGGCGAAAAGAGGCCATGCTTCCTATACTATTTATAGAAGAAAAATGGAAAACTCGATGTTCGGGTAGACAGTTAAGTCAGGCAGACGGAGAGATACCGTAGATAGATAGTAAAGAACTAATTATGGTTCGTTTAGCATCGAGAAGCACCCGTTGTACTCGCTTAAATCTGGTTCCCGTAACACTCACGTTCCTGACCGGTAGTGAAATATTCCTTGACCGTATCGTGTAAACGCAAGCCTCCCTTTTGCTTTGCTTGTTTTGTGTGTTGGAATTAAACATTTATTCGTTTACGTGATTCCTTTCAGTCCTTTCTCGATCATAAAGCCTTCGGTAAGCCCAGCCAAGTCGGAATATTATTTGAGTATCTTTGTAGTCAGATATGAGATTAACCTCACCTATCACTTTCCTTCGCGGGACTTGAGGGAGCTCTCAAAAAATATACGTGACATTAATTCTCTTCCCTCTATTAATCCGGGTGACGGTCAATAATAATATACATCAGACAGTCTCACGTTCCCCCTATAAACAGGGCACTTACGACTAACATAACCCCCATAAACTGGTTACTCCTACGTTGCGATCAAGCAGTCATCAGACAAGATAAGTTGAACGTGACTTCGTGAACGCCATCAACATCAAGCCGCCCATCTTTAATCAGTCAGCAGTCACAGGTTGGTTCCTCATTGGGAAGGAGCACTTTCACATTTCTGGGCTAGAAAAGGAGGAGACCAAGTTCTTTCACGTATTAGCCTCACTTCAGCCTGAGACAGTTGACTGTCTTCCGGCAGTGATTTTGGCTGAGCAAAATTACCAGAGTTTAAAAACGAAAGTGATCGCTCCTTTCGAGAAGACCAAGCCTAAGCTATTCGGAAACCTAATATAATCTTCCGCACTTACAGGCCGGCCCTCAATCAATCTAGAGGAACAGCGAAGCACTGCCCTTCAGGTAGGATGAAGTGAGGATTTCGTATGTCATATATTTATACAATCCTTGCCGCCGAACATTGCGCCTATAATTACTACACAAAATGAACTAACTCTGGACCAATTGGGAAAACTGGCGGATGAACTTACTGCGTTTGACAAAGAACAGTGCCGTAGTGTGAATCCAGAAAGATGCAGTGCCGTCTCCGCATCCAGTGCTTTTTCTAACGAACGAATGATAGGTGCATAAATAATTCGGCGGGTTTTTTACGATCGATTCCTAATAAGAACTACAGTGCGTGTAATATACTGGTGGGATTGCGACCATTCCGGAGAAACAGAAACCTGTGGTTTGCTGCTCGCACCTGTACTTTGGCAAGAAGGCCAAGTTTTGTAAGCCCTGGTGCAGGTGGCCAAAAAGAGGAGAACGCTTGCAAATGCAGCCTTCCTCCAGGCCATCTTTGCCAGTCCCACAGGAAGACTAGCCAGGCATGCCTTAGCAGGCGCGGCCGCTGGTATTCCTTTAGTTTTTACCGTCGCCGCAAAAATATATGATAAAAAGTGCAAATTTTTAATTGACACCAGGGCAAGTGTCTCAATAATCCCGATGGAATTGGCAAGGTCGAGTAAATTGCGCGGATCAAACATGAACATATCAACAGCGAATGGAGGAAAAATCAAGGTGCACGGCGAGGTTCACACGGACATAGTAATCCCTAGTCTTAGTCAGTCCTTTAGGTGGTCGTTTATAATCGCGGATACTACGTCTCCGCTCTTAAGGATTGATTTTTAAAGAATTTTGACCTGCTTGTGGATTGCGCGCGCGGTGTACTGGTAGACGAACAGACCAAGCTTGCATTAAGTGTTAAATTATCTGAGGAACCTGTGGCAGCCCTGATCATAAATGACCTTCAGAACATAACCCCCCCACACACACACACCGTGCAGGGCCATCCTGAAGGAATATAGGGCTCGTACGGACCCGCTCCCGCTGAGCCATCGCCACTTTCAGTAGTCCACAATATCGACCCTGGCAGTGCTCCACCGTCCTTTGCACTGTCAAAGCCTCTTTCGATGGCGATATTATAGGTTGCTAAAACAACTCTAGAAGAGCTACTGAAGGAGAGGAGCGTGCGTCCGTCGAGCTGGCCATGGACCTCACCAATCCACTTAGAGCCTAAGAAGGCGCCCGGAGAGTACAAGATGCTTGGAGATTTCCGGGAGCTCAACGCAATTACGAATCCAGATAGATATCCCTTCCCGCGGATTCAAAGTTTGACGGACCACCTCCATGGAAAAAAAATCTTTTCAAGGCTGGATCTGGTCCGTGACTACCACCAGATCCCATGAATCCGGCAGATATAAAGAAGACCACGATCACAAGCCCTATTGGTCTGTGTGAATTTGTCAAGCTTCATTTAGGCCTAAGGAATGCAAGTAGCACATTTCAACGGCACATGGACAACCTTTTTCGAGGATTGGGGTTCGTTTATGTATATATAGACGACATTCTGATCTTCTCGGATAACATGGACGACTACTTGAAGCATTTGGAGGAAATATTCAAAATTTTGGTAGAAAATGGGCTAAGGATTTCATTGGAGAAATGCGAATTCGCAAAGAAAGAAATTGATTTTCTCGGACATCACATTTCGGTGGAAGGAATCTGTCCACCGGCCACAAAGGTAAAAGAAATAGCAGACATGCCATTGCCAAAAGACTCAAAGTGACTGCGCCGTTATTTGAGCATTTTAGAATATTACTGCAGAATGATCCCAAATTTTGCAGCCCCGTTAACCGAGCTTATACGCCTGCAACCCAAAGTTCATGAGCTCGAATGGGGGTGAACAAGCATAGAGAGCATTTGAGGAGACCAAGTCATCTTTAATTAGATCCATTGAACTCTACACCCGCTGCCCAACGATTCCCCATATCAGCTGGTGACAAATTGCTCCCAGTTCGCGGCAGGTGCTGCCTTGCACCAAATCGTTAATGGATTCCCACCCACGATTATTTACTTTCTTCTCAAGCAAGCTAAGCCGGACGCAGTAAGCATACTCCACCTACGATAGAGAGTTCCTAGCAGCGTATCTTGCTGCCCTGCATTTCAAGCACAGATCCTAAGCCATTAGTGTCTGCCTTTCGTCGCCATTGAGAGACAAAACTGATAGAGAGCAACGTCGTTGGACAGCCATATTGGAGTATATCAGCGATATCGCCTACATGCGTGGTCAGAACAACGTAGTAGCTGATTTCCAACTCTTTCCTTGATTCTTTCTTCCACCCTTTTAAATCCGTTGATATACTGGTAGAGGCTCAGATCGTCCTCTCTTAGCTTTTAAGTGATGTTCGCAAATCAAAGAATAAATTGGTTTTCGTGAAAACCCGTTTGTAGGATAGAAATCAAATTAAAGAAGAACTAACTCGGGAAAAAAACATTTCTTATAATTAAGTTAACACATTGGAAAACTCTGCTGACTTAATAACGCAGGGCGTCTCCCTTAAGGAATTTAGCTCCAAATCAAACTTTTGACACCACGAGCCGTCGTGGCTTACCCTTCACAAACGGCATTGGCCTCCACCGAATTTAAAATGCCTAACCAGGCAAAATAGGAATCTTATATCTACCCTCGTTGCCATTCAAGGTGAAATCTAGTCTATCTTCGACACCAAAAGGTTTTCGGATTGGAATAATTTATACAGTCACCCACCTCGTGTTAAGATTCGTCTTCCTCCTTCGAAAAAAAACCTCATGTCGATCTTAACTATGCATGTCATTTCAGTGGCGGATCCAGGATACGAAATTGCTAGGGACTAACCTGATTTCCTCCCTCTGGGAAGTCTAAGAAAGGGGCATTGAACATCAATAATGGTTATCTTATACAGCATTGATAATAATTAACAGTAATTCACACAAGAGTGAGCACTAACTCTCTCATACCCGAATATTTTTCCACATATCAGAAAATTATGAATTGTAGGTTTTGGACGTCAGCTAAGGCATAATACTGAATTTAATAATTACTTTTGAGTCACCTGCATTTTAGATATGTATCATATAAGATACATTTGGTCGCCACGGTTTAAAAACTGTTTTTTCCATATTTTCTATATTATTACATACCTTTTTGAATGGCAGAATACAAGTATGGCTCAAAAATAAATATAAACATAAACGGCTCTGAAATTTGGCGAGGACTTCAGCACCCTACCCCTCCCCCCCCCCTTCCCCTTCCTGTATCCAGGACTGTGTCGTTTGTATTGGATATCTACCATGCCATTCGAAAGTTTTCCGGTAAAAAAATGACTTTTTAGATGCCAGTTCTAATCAAAGGGGAAATATGAAACAACAACTCGTAAAAGATCTCGATCTATTTCTAGATTAACACTGTCTTATCAGAACCGAGGGTCAGGTTTCAAAGTCTAACTTTTACGACTACGACGTTGTTAATACCATACCTTTGGGTAAGAATCACTATTTGACTCGTTTACTCATTCAAAATTTCATTTGAAATGCAAACATCTTCGGATTGACTCCACTCTCACCCGCCTTAAGAGCGAGGGACTTTGGGTTACCTTTCCCCACCAAATTGTTAAAAACAGTTATTAGCGATGGCTTTATCTGCAAGAAGTTTAATTCCTAGGCTTTAAGCACCCTAAGGTGACCATTTCCACGAAGGCCCAAATACTCTTAGTTAAACCTGTAGCAGTCTATACCCCTATAAATGTAAATATTTAATCATATATATATATATATATATATATATATATATATATATATATATATATATATATATATATATATAAATATAAATATATATAAATTCAAGAAGGGTTGGTAACCATGACTTAAAACGAGATTGGTACACCCACTCTCCCAAGCGTCTTATAATTAACCCATGAGGTTCATTCGTTGTCCTCGCATCGGTGAATCAGGTCTGTAATATTTGGATTGTAATTGTTTAGCTAAATATTTCCCAAAAGAATCCCGATTTAATTCAAACCTACGTGTATAGGAAACCAACCCACTCGAATGCCTATATACATTATTTTTCGTTTCACGATAATACTGTTAAAAAATCGGTTATTTCTAACCCTTTCCTTAGAGCATACAAAATATGTCATCCTTCCTATTTAGATGAAGAAATTGTCATTATCAGGACCATTTTTTCTAATTTGTATTACCCCGATTGGTTCATGTCGTCTGCTTATTTTTCAGCTAGGAAAGCATTCTATGGTAATAAGCCTTCCCGCACTAATGACTTCAACAAATGTATAACATTGCCATTTAATAATAAATTAAATAGTTTAAAGGACACATTTGGAAAAACGGGTATTAATCTAGCCTTTAAATATAATAATTCCTTAAACCAATTGATGATTGCCAGGAAACCCAAAGAACATATTAACATAGGAGTATATGCAATACCATGCAACGATTGCCATAAAGTTTATATAGGGAAAACGGGGAGAAATCTAGACAAGAGATTGTATGAACACAAAAGAGATATTAGAGTGGTCAGCGAAAGCAGTGGAATATTTTGCCATGTTAGAGACAAGAATCATACGATCGATTTCAATGGAAGTAAAATGGTATTTAAATCGGCTAACTATGTTAAGAGAAGAATCGTAGAATCGAGCTTGATATCGTCAGTTCCTAATTTAAATCTATCTGAGGGTCAATTTTCTTTTAATCTTGTAATAAGAAAGCAAATAAATAAAATAGTAAAATGTCAGCCCTTCAATATGTTTAGGCCTACCCCCCCCCCCCCCCCGATTACCCACAAGTAGGGGATTGGGGAAAAGAGGGGATATTTCACGACCTGTTATGCTTGTATGCATTTTTTTCTTATATTTTCTATCCAGTCTCAGTTGAAAAAGGGTGTGAGATACACCGAAACTGTTCTGAATTGAATTGTCTTCGGAGAATGTGGTTTAATTCCTCATCTTTTCTTGCGATATTGCATTAATTTTCATCAATATATATATATATATATATATATATATATATATATATATATATATATATATATATATATATATATATCCCCTTCCTACTCTATTCTCTTGCCTACCTACTATATAATCCATTTATTTCAGTTTATCTATAATATGATTAATTTCTCTCGCAGAAGAATTTCTGGGGTTCCATCCAAACACAAGTCTGGATGTCAGAAGAGAAAAGAAGAAGAAGAGAAACTGCTAAGTGAAAGAAAAGGACTGCAGACTCTGTTTCAAGTGGGTATCCGTGCAAGTGGGTGTGATAACAGGTCTACAGCCTCAGCAGTGTCTGCAGTCGAATCAACCACTGAGGTAGACATCATCAGTGATGACGACAACCAACAATCAGTAGATTGAGTACTGAGACTACCGATCAAAGCTCTCTCCAGAATCATTTCTAAACATCAGAACCTAAGCCGAAATGGTTCAAATCAACCGAACTCCATTCCAACTTCCTCACCAACTCAAGCTTTGTTATGAGTTGCGGACCTTACTTATGAGTGTGGTATTTGTTTGTGGCAAGGCTTAATTGACAGAGGAGATTCGTAATTAATGGTGCAGGAAGGGAAGCGGTTACTGCCTCAATGAAACTGCAAGCATTGTTGTTAACACCATACAAATTGTTGGAGAGCAAAAATAGATATTTCTGGTCCATGTTTTACTGCTCTCTGCCAAATGGAAAGAAGAAGAAGACAAACTAGCTCTGTTATTCCCCAAGTACAGGCAACAAAACATTTTGCTTCCAATGCAAGCTGTTTTCAGCAGAAGATAGTGCTTTCTGCAGAAGTGGCTTTTACGACTGAAAAAGTGCCACACGGCAAATGGTGGCTCTAGAGCAGTAAATCCCACAGGGATGCTACCGTGACCTTGTGCTGAAGAGCAAAAACATTTGGCCGTGTGAATTTGTAGCGCACATTGAAAGGTAGATTAGGATAAACAATGAAGCCTCACGAATGATTCCATATAAATCCTATGAAGTCTTGAGATAGGCACGCAAATAATTATGCACATACAAATAATCTAAAAATTGCATAGCAGTATAGATAAATAAGAATAAGTCTTTGTGTAAATAATATATAACATCTTTGTAAAATAATAATCAATGTCTAGCTTTCGTCCATGTAAATACTAAGATAAAGGTGCATTACAAGGCGGAATAGGTTCAACAATGAAGCCTCACAAATGAGTATCATGTGAATCCCAAAAAGGGTTGTAACAGGCGCATAAATCGAACATTAAAATAACATACAATCCTGTAATAATGAATTAATGTAAGACAAAACAAATACTTGTAAATAATGTTAAATCGTAATTTAATAATATATGTATCAATGCAAAGCAGAATATTTTTTAATGCAAGTGAAACCGTTGTGATCTCATGTGAATATATAAACATACAAACACTAGGAGACAGATGCAAGCCGACGGTCTGGCCGTGTAGAGCTAACAAAGACAGTGGAAAAAGCAGTGCATACATGGGAGCCTTACCCACCAGTCTTAACGTGAACCCGTGAAAAGACAAAATCAATCTTGCTACAAATGGTGGTTGGTAAAGCACAGTTAGGTTCCCAAATTCAGATACTATCTTCATGAACACAAACTCTCCGACCACATAAACTCCGCCCAGCAGTCTTAGAAGATAACACGCGCACATACTTTTTGACCAAACAAGCTCTGCCTCGCGTTCATATGAGATAAGCTAAGCCACGCTCCCTTGATTAGCATTAGTAAAATAAGCGCGCAGAGACACACAACGGTGTTAGTATTATTATTAGTACCACTAGTCAGTACCCTGTCCTCAATCCGTCCGTCCATACTCCCAACAAACTGACGCAGAAGGAGACTTACAAGAAACACTAATTACACTAGCCAACAAATATTAACTTTGTCTCTGCTACATGAGTAAATGTTGTAACTAACTAATTTTGGTGCGCGATTTCCAAATCTGTGCTCTGATTTGTCCTAGCACGTAAGGTTCATGAGTTATTTAACTAGGCTATATGGCTCACTTTGTCACCTTGTATCAATTAATAATATAATTATTACGAGTTTGAGAAGAATGAGACGCTTCTGGGCAAAGGTTTGGAATCGGGACACCCTATTTGGCATTATGTACGTCCTTCTGTAGACCCAGACAAGATATGTATTACATATAAGAGAGGTAGTACTCACCTAACTATAAATTTCTTAAAAAATGTTTGAGACTCTTTTTCTTGTGCGTGGATATAGGATCCTCCCGTTGTAGGAACCAACAGTAGTCACCCATCATGTTTTCGTTGAAGCGACCTTGATATCTGCTTTTCATCATTGCGATATCTCGGTGGGACCTTTCCCCATGTTCGTCACTGATATCACCCATATTAAATGGAAATAAATCTAGTTGTGAATTTAAGAAATGCATCTTAAGAGACATCCGACTCCCCCATTCGTTGATAGGCCTTTAGCATGTTGTCCACTAGTTTTTCATAGTTTTCAGCCGTATGATTACCAAGGAAGTTCTGCACTACATGGCCAAATGAATCCCATGCTGCCAACTCAAGTGGAGTTAGTTTATTTCTGAACTCCCTATCACGTATCAATTCTCTGATCTCCGGCCTTACAAAAATGCCAGCTTTAAGTTTAGCATCGGTTTTCTTTGCACCAAATTTCTCTTTGAGATACTGGAATCAATCAGAATCATGGTCCATTGTTTTAACAAAATTCGTGATAAGTTTGATATCAAGTGGTGGAAAATAGATCTTCTGCGGATGTACCAAAGGCATGTGCTTCACATTGTATCGACCAACTATGTGTTCTTCTCTTTCGGGACACTTTTTGACATAATGATTACTCTCATCACGGCTGTTCCATAGGCATAAGAATAACATATTCTTTGTATATTCTAGCTGCAGTCCAAGAAGTAAACAAATTACCTTTAGATCACCACAGATATTCTACTTATGATGTGCGTAATGAACACTTTCCAAAATAAATTTCATTGAGTCATACGTATGTCTCTATCATCCCAACAATAAGTGCGACAGGAATTGAAGTATTTTTGTTACCATAGTGCTTGCATCGATGAATAGTCTCCATTCATCCGGTAAATGCTCGTTTCCTAGCTGATTCATGAGGCCATTAACATCAATACAGAAACAAGCACCATATTCTTCTTTATAGAAGGCAACTAAGGCCTTATGGCGTTTACGGAAAGTAGATATTTTTACACCGTGCTTTAAAAGATTCCATTGCTGTAGTCTGGAGTCCAACAGTTCTGCGTTCTCCTTTGACAATGACAAATCTCTCACCAAATCATTCAATCTTTCTTGATTTATCAACTGGATCTTCTTTTCCTTAGAATCATCCTCATGCATTTCATCCTCATTGTTACCCTCCTTTTCAGGCGATGAATCATTTTCTTTAACTGCACTAGCTGATGGAGGAACTGGGATTGGCATCTCGATATTATGGGGGATTGGTTTTATAGCTGACTTACAACCTAGATATACAATTTTTTACTTGTTCTTATTTGAGAATCCCGCACTATTTGTCATACAAAAGTAGCAATCAAAAACATGATTTGTCGGCTCACGCCACACCATTGGTACAACAAAAGGCATACCCTTCCGATTGCCATTTAACCACTGTGTGAGCCCTGTATAACACACAGTACAAGATTTGTGAGGTGCCCAGGGCTTGTCTTGGTCACCAACTTTACAACCAAAATAATAATTGTATGCAGTTTTCACTCTTTTAGCTAAATTTTTCCGCTGGTTGCTTGGAGTATATCTTCCACAGATAAAGCAAAAGTTGTCTGGGCTATTTATACATCCTCGCCGATTCATGTTTTCAACTTAGTTTGTATATATCATGTTATATACTTTTGTACAATCTTATTTCATTTACAAATTAATTGAGAGATAAATCTGAAAGAAAAATGCAATTAATCACTGTATGTAAATACTGTTTCAACACCACTACTATAATGGCTAAATTTGACAAAGTGATAAAGCAGGAGTGTAACGCAGGAACCAAACACAGACAACACATCTCCTCACTACGGTAGCCGAAGCAACACTGCCCATATGTGTAACTAAATAGGGGTATTTTATCCAAGTTGAATACTTTGGAAAATTGCATCTTATTAGCAAAAGTGGGAATTCCGCAATTTAAGTCCGCTAATCAGCTAATGGTGGACTAAAATTTGGAGGAGTGGGGGGGAATAGCGTTAGTGGAAAATTTAAAAAAGTAGCGGATTTGCAGTTAGTAAAATGCCAAAATTATTGTCCGCTAACGCAAACTTTCAAAAAACACCACAAATGAAATTACCGGGAAATTCAAGAATATTCTTGAAAGTGTGGAGACATATAAGTTAGGGTGGTCAGACGTCCCGGCTTTCACTTCTAAAAATCCAGTCACCCTATTCTAGATCTGTCTGATTCCCAGCAAGTATGCGCAAAACGCAGGCGGCAGGCTGCCCAGGCTACGTGGGTGGGAATTTTCTAGAACTGTTGGTTGTGCAGCATGCGTAGGAGGCAATTTACATTAACTCGTCGAGTCTTAAAGACGTATTCCTTGCAGTATTTGTATTTGATTTATTTTTATATTTCAAAGTAATATACATTTTAAAATGGAACTATTTTTGACTCCATCGCCTTGCTCAAGCCGGCCTGGCAGCGCCATGAGCAAGAGTGAGGAGGAGGAGGCTCCCAGGACTGGCACCTTCAGCCAGGGAAGACAGCCCTAAGGGGGATGACAACCAGCCGCTGCCTCCCGGCCATCTTGAGGAGGACTTGAAGAAGGCCTCTGAAGGGTGGAAGGAGGCGAGGATGAATAGTACCAACCCTCTGCCTGTGGACCCTGTTTATCCAGCAGTAAAGAGGTTTCTGGGTGAACTTCTTTATCAAGTACAATACTCCTGTCCCCTACAACGCGGCCTTGTAGAGATTGTTCAGCTTGGGCTCAGACGACCTCATGCCCAAAAGGTCATTCCTGACTGATGATAACTTGAGAAACTGGTGTTTGTCAATGCACCTCTTGAAAGCGAAGTGGCTGACTTGAGAAACTGGTGTTTGTCAATGCACCTCTTGAAAGCGAAGTGGCTGTGCCAGAGGGAGGAGGAGGACAACAGTGACTAATGACTGTACTGAGGATTCTGTATTTTGCTGTTTTAAAAGTTCTGTTCTATATAAACAAATATAAAATAAATAAATAAACATATAATTTGTAAGGTAATTTTATTGGAAATTATGTTTTCAACTACTAATTAGGGATAAAGCCGTAAGGGTGATGGGGCTTATAATGTGGATACTAATATTAAGTAGAACGTTTTTAATGGTGTTTAGCCTAGACAGTTTACGGAGGCACCAGCCAAACTAAGAAATTACTTTGGTAATGAATTTGAGGTTGAAAGTGAATGGATGAGTAAAATGCAATTCTTCAGGAGGGATATTAATTTTAGCAATATATTTATTCGAAAAATAATTTTAATATATATATATATATATATATATATATATATATATATATATATTATTTGGAAGAAATTTATTACATTTTGTAGGGGTTAAACCACTACAATACTCTTCCCCCCCCAAAAAAAAAAAAATCGCTATACACAAAAAAAATTACAATGATTTTTTAGTTCATAAATCGGCGGGGTCTCCTTAAAAGGCGTCCAGAACGTGTCACTGTGCCTTGTGGCTGAAACTGATTGCGGGCCGAATGATGGGCAGTGCCACTCGAGAGCGCGGGCAGGCCGGGCGTTAGACATCCGTTCAGTACCTCACCGACTGGCATCAGTCCGTGGCTGATTGTTGATACGCTTTACTGCTGGTGACGAGGGCTCCTGCAACAAAAGGGAAGACGGTAGCAAGCGAGAAGGAAAATTGGAGGGTGCAGGATTGGAAGTTGGAGAATGGGTGTTGGAGAGTTAGGTATGTAAGTTGGGAAAACCATTGGATCATTATTAGTAGAAGATAAGGGTAGTGACTGTTCCAGGTGAACGGCCTCTATAAAAGCTGGTTTCAGGCGATCAATGGAAACCGTATCCTGCTTGGTGCCAAGCTGAATAACAAATAATTTCGGCTTCCTGGAGACGACGAGAAAGGGTCCGTCATAGACACGATGCAAGGCATTGCGATTGAAATCGCGACGGACAAACACATGAGAACAAGGTGCCATCTCCTTTGGCACGAAAGGTTTCTGATTAGCAGGCACTCTTGTAGCGGTCGGCTTTACCTCAGAAATCGCCCTACTAAATAGTGTACGTATGCAGCAGGATGTATGTCGGAAGGAAGAGGACAGTCAGCAGAAGAAAAGAATCGACCTGGAAGACGAAGTTGCGTACCATAGACGAGTTCCTCAGCAGAGCAATTCAAATCCTCTTTCAACGAGGCACGAATTCCCAGGAAAATTAAGGGTAGCTTGTCCACCCAAGTGATGTTGGGGTCAGTGGAGCGTAAGCTTCCGTTGAGAGTCCTGTGTAAACGTTCCACCTTAGAGTTACTCTGGGGATGGTAGCTAGTGGTACGGAGACGAAAGGAGCCCAGCACTGACATGAGTGCATCCCATTGGTGGGATTCAAATTGGCTACCTCGATCAGGCATGATCGTTGATGGTACACCAAAACGAGCAACCCATGCTGAGACAAAGGCTCGAGTAACAGTGGAAGCTCTGATGTCCGGGATAAGAACTGCCTCTGGCTAAGATGTAAAGCGATCTATCATGGTCAGAATGTAAGTGCAACCACGCGAAAAGGGAAGAGGCCCCACCAGATCAATGTGAACGGCGTCAAAACGTGCCGATGGAAGTGGAAAAGCAGCCAGAGGGGACTTCGTGTGGCGTTGAACCTTTGCACATTGACAAGGGAGACATGCGCGGGTCCATTTGTCCACGTCGGCGTTCATACCTGGCCACACATAACGTTGTGTGATGAGCTTTCGAGTTGCTCGAATGCCAGGATGGGAGAGCTCGTGAGTCTGGTCAAATATGCTCCGACGGTAAGCGAGAGGAATGAGAGGACGAGGACAGTCAGGAATTGAATAGTCAACCAGGATGCTCCTGGAAGGACTGTCCGGCAAGTCAATCACGCGAACGACGAGTTGAGAAGAGTGACGCAGTGTTTGCGTGTCTCAATCTTTTTCCTGGGCAAGCGCTATTGTCGCGTGATCGATGGGCGCAATTTGGGAGAGTTGCGTGCCCGAAATCGATGAAATGAGAGAGAGCGCATCTGGTACGACGTTTGAAGAACCAGGAACGTAGCGAATATCGTTCGTCATCTGCAGGATGAAGTCAAGGTGACGAGTATCAACTGCAGAGTGCACATATGAGGTGCCACTAGAAGCGAGCGCACCAATCAATGGTGTGTGGTCGGTAAAGGCAGTGAATTCACTTCCTTCCAAGTATTATTGAAAGTAACGGAGGGCTCAGTATTCCGCGGGAAAACGTACTGTACCTCTATTGAGAAGGAAGAAGAGCTTTGGGGAGGAAGGCGAGGGGTTGCCAAGAGTCACCAACCTTCTGTTGTAGCGTCGCACCAACATGAGTAGCGGACGCGTCCGAAGCAACGCTTATGGGAACTCCTGGGCAAGGATGAGCCAGGGCGACAGCGGAAGCCATAGCCTCTTTGGTGCGAGGAAAAGCCTCGCAAGCTTCGGGGGACCAAGAAAGAGGAAGGTTCTTCTTGGACTTGGAAAGCAATTCGTAAAAGAGGTTGCATAATGTGGGAGATGTTGGAAATGAACCTGTGGTAAAAGTTTACCATCCCACAGAATCTACGAAGCTGCTTTAGCGAAGAAGGTCGGGGAAAAGCCCGGATAACTTCAACTTTGTCCTCGAGAGGACGAATTCCTTCAGGGGAAATGTGGTGTCCCAAAAAGGAGAGCTGTGTGACACCAAAGATACACTTCGGAATTGTTGAGTACGATACCATACTCATCTAAACGTGCAAAAATCTGACGAAGGTGAGAAATATGCTCCTCTAAAGACCAAGATGCTATCAGGAGGTCGTCTATATAACAAAATACGAAGGGAAGACCTCTCAGAACCTGATCCATGAAACGTTGGAAGGTTTGACCACTGTTACAAAGTCCGCAAGGCATTCGGTTCATGACGAAGGAACCGAATGGAGTGGTGATAGCCGTCTTAGGGATATCATCAGGGTGAATCAGGATTTTGTTGAAAGTGCAAACCAAATCGAGCCGAGAAAAAAATGGAACAACCGAAGAGAGCGGAGTTAAAATCTGATAAGAAATGCAGAGGATATCTATTCGGAAGTGTACGGCATTAAGTCGCCTGTAGTCACCTACAGCTATGAATTCCCCCGGAGTAGACTTAGGTACTACATGAAGCGGTGAATCCATGGGAAGGTGGATGGGGGAAGCGATCTTGGCCCCCATCATGTATTTAAATTCTTGCTTCATTAGGGCAAGTCTATCCGGGGCCAGTCGACGGGGGCGTGAGAAAACTGGCCCTCCTGTCGTCTCTATCCTATGCACTACATTGTGCTTGATGGGCCTGTCTTTAGAAGGAGGCAGACTTAGGCTTGGGAACTCCCGCGGAAGCTGCTGGAAGCGGGGAGCAGTATCAGGGAGACCAACAGAGAGGAGAGAGCTGGTGAAAGAAAAGAATGAACCAATAAGAGTTAGTGTCTTGTTCTGTCGACGAGCTTGCGGTGACGAGAATCAACCAAGAGGTCATGAGCGGAAAGAAATTCGAGGCCCAAAATTGGCATGTCGACGTCGGCAACGATGAAGGTTCATTGGAAAACACGACGTAACCCGAAAGAGAGATCGATGATACGCCTCCCATAAGTCCTTATGTCCGATGAATTGACAGTTTTAAGGACCAGATCAGAAGGGGTGCAAACTTTCTTGACTGAAGAGGCTGGAATGACACTACAATGGGCGCCAGTGTCAACCAGGAAGGAAAAACCAGAGAGTGGGTCATGAACGCTAAAGGGAGGATCGACCTGATGAAGGGATGAGGTTGCAGAGGTGACAGACCCACGTATCACTTGCGTTTCTAGTTTATAGTTCCCTGTATTAAAGGTGAAGATTGGGTAAGGGAACCCGTAGAATTTTGTAGATTTGAAGGTGGTGAAATAAGGCTATGTTGATTTTGAGGTGAAAGAAGAACATTTTGCTGGTAGTTGCAAGGAGCAAAGCATTTTTCTGCTCTGGAGCCAAATTTAAAATGATACCAACAAAAGCCTGAAAGATAGCAGTTTGAGCAGCACGACCAGAATGAGGGTTAAAGTTGGGTGCATGAATTGATGCACAGTAAAAGTTGCATGGCTGTACACAGCGTACAGCGTTGCTCCCATATTTAGAATGGTACCAGCAGCTACCCTGAGAGTTGTCAGGATAGGGGGAATTAGGCCTATGTTAACATGCTGCGCCTCACCTCTTGTGCTAGAATTCCTTCGTTGGTTGTGCCTTGAATGGGAGGACGAACGTCGTCTGGCCCCACCATCCTGCCCCTGACTGTGCTCACGCCGAAACCCATTATGTAATTTCAGGGCCCGAATATCATCATTAATTCTCCCCAATACAGATGCAAGATCCTGAGCTTGGGAAGATGCGCCGCGTGGAGGTTCCGTCCGGTTGCCAAGAGGCCCGCTCGATGCCTGAGCCTGCGAGATATTTGCATTTAATTTTTGTTCGGAACTAAGATTAGAACTATTTACATTTCCCCAAGTGACGTAGGGATTGGTATAGATTTGGTCGGCAGCTTTTGCCATTTCATCCAAGTTCGAGGGTGACGTCATTAGAATAAGTGGCCTAACCTGTTCGAGGACCCCACGCATGAAAATTTCAGTTAACAATGGATTGAGCTGTTCAAGGTTTGCACCTTTAGCGTGAGCTAAGCTCTTGAGATGTTCGAGAAAGCGCGAGGGCCGCCTAACACCCATTTCCTGTGTGTTAAGGAGAGTTCGCAGATCCTCAATTGTGGCCCTTCCAAATTCCTCCCTAAATGCTAATTGCAAATTCTTCCAAGACCCAAAATTACCGACTTCGAGCATTATGTGTTTAAAAATGGAGAAAATACTTAGGGGTAATTTCTGGGCGATGCAAAGAGTTTTGTGTTGGTCGGGGATGGTGCGGTTGATCATTATGTAGTCGGCCATTTCCAACCATGCGATGAGATTCTCTGCATCGAAAGTTGGGAGAATGATGGAAGGTGGAGGTGAGAGGGCAGGCTGCTGGCTAGTTGATTGAGGGGAGATGATACTTGTATGGGGGTTCAACGTGGAAGTGATGATTGCAGTGCTGCTGCCTAGAGACGCCATTGAGGTAGTGACTGAGGTGGACGTCAGTGCAGTGGTTGAAATCACGTTAACCATTATGAGAGAAAAAAACACAAAAGAGGGATGGAGGATTTTGATTTTAAATTGGCGCTTGCGTTGTCGTACAGAAAAACGGCGCCGTCTAAAAAAGCAAGAGGTGGCGTTGTTCATTGTCGTATACTAATTCCTTAGCTTTGAAATTTAACTGGGGATCTGGGTAACCAATAAAACCGTAAGGGTGATGGGGCTTATAATGTGAATACTAATATTAAGTAGAACGTTTTTAATGGTGTTTAGCCTAGACAGTTTACGGAGGCACCAGCCAAACTAAGAAATTGCTTTGGCAATGAATTTGAGGTTGAAAGTGAATGGATGAGTAAAATGTAAGGTAACACTTCAGATTCGTGGCACACGGTAGATGGCGCTGTTAGTCGGCTACAATTTTAGGCTACAGCATATCTCTTATGACGTCAGACGGTAGCGTCAGATGTGAACAATATCGGCGTAATATTTTTTGGTATATGAATATACTGGGGGGCTGCGCCCCCCAGACCCCCCCCAATTGATTGAAACTCAGGGTCATCGTAGGGTGATCTCCCTGCAGTGCTTACTCCCCCACGAGCAGCTTTTTACTGGCAGAAAAAACGTAACCTAAAGACAAACAATACTAACTTTAAGCGGGCGGGTATAAGTCTGCTATTGCTAGCAGAAATTCGTAGAATCGCTCTTTGATACTGGAAAATTTCTTCACGAAAAGAGCGGTTGCGAGATAGCCAGCAAAATGTTTACCGTTTTCGTTTAAATAGAACTTATCACAACGAAACAGTAAATTTTCCAAAAAATGTAAATTCGCACTGCATTTTGGGCATTTTATAGTTTTCTTAATTAATTTATGAGCCTCTAGATAATCTAAAAGTTTTTCGCGGTTATGCAAAATAAAGCCAAATTCGAATAATGACGAAGCACAAGTAGAGCACGCAGACGACATAACTACAAAATTTTTTTTGCAAAACGGGTCATAGTTATAAGCTACGACGTTGCCAGTAAGAAGCTGTTATCGTTCGTAACAATACAAAATTCTCGAAAACAAAAAAACAAACAATAAAAGACATCAAGAAACCTTACCTAACTTAGAAAAAACTATAAACAAGCAGAGGCGCAGATATTTAGTAAATAATACAAACTAAAAGTTACAAATCCCCAAAACAACAAAACAATATAACGCCGTGATTGGTCATATCTGAGGCTACCGTCTGACGTCATAAGAGATATGCTGTAGCCCAAAATTGTAGCCGACTAACAGCGCCATCTACCGTGCGCCACGAATCTGAAGTATTACCAAATGTAATTCTTCAGGAGGGATATTAATTATAAATTTTAGCAATATATTTATTCGAAAAATAATTTTAATAAATATATATATATATATATATATATATATATATATATATATATATATATATATATATATATATATATATATATATATAAGTTGAGGGAATATAATATGGGGAGAGCGTAAGTTATGTCCTTTAAATTATAAAATTAAGAATTGTACAGTACAGACTAAAAAATGGCGATGAATGATCGTGGACAATTATTAAATAGCAGTGGGCTATTGATTAATTAGAACTATGTTACATATAAATAATTTGGGGCTGAATTAATTCTAGCGTAACGAAGGTTATACGATGATTGGTTTGGGAGTGTAGGAAGTTATATGATAATGATTTGGGAGAAGGATAAATCTCTGTTAATGATTTGGAGTGAAGAGAAAATCTATACTAATGATTTGGAGTGAAGGGAAAATCTATACTAATGATTTGGATTGAAGGGAAAATCTATACTAATGGTTAACGTGATTAATGAGTCTGGAAATGGAAAAAAACCGCTATAATGAATTTGATACAAAGGGGGAAAACAAACTAAGAATTGTACGTAAATTTTTGACCAACCTGTTAATAGCGGAGTACGATTGAAATAGACCATTTGCTGAATTTACGTTCACATGGTGAAAAAAATGTTGCCATTTTTCACATTTCTTGATATAGCTATATATATATATATATATATATATATATATATATATATATATATATATATATATATATATATATATATATATATTGTTTCGGGGAAATTTATTACATTTTGTAGGGGTTAACCACTACAAGGGTTAGCGGACAGTTGCGGACTTCATTAGTGGACTAAACAAATTGATTAACATTAGCGGATTTGCAATAGTGGACTGACGAAACCGGAAAATTCTCGGATTAGCGATTAGCGAAATAACCAACAAAGTTTATAGGTTTGTATGGGAATACCAGTTATAGTGATATGCGTTACCACTTACAGAGTTGTGAATTAAAAAAGTCTAATTCCTTAAGTACTGTACTCAAGAAACTTTGTTATACTTTTTACTTCCTAAAAAATACTCAATTATTTTAGTATTTTAACTAAAAACTTGCGTATTTTTCTTATGTTACTTTTACTTCGTTACTTCTCAGTTAATTTTGGCCAATCACATACGTAAAAGCAAAATTCAGACAGTGACCAATAACAAGCGTGTACTTGTTCATGTTTAGGCCAATCACATGCATCCTTTCATACCCGATAGACAATTCGTTTGTCTATCCCGCTTTCCCGCCTAGGAGAGGGCGTCAGTTTATTCAATTATTCTTCATTGCCCTATACTCCTAGCGTGCTTCAGGACCATTACTGGACCACTATGAGTTAAACTCCAACCATTGAAAATACAAATAGTTGCGATTCCCACCCATGGCCATACTTGGAATAATTTTTTAAGCACAAGAAGAATATGGGAAACTCGGTGAAGCTGCAATGTTTGTTTTGTTTGCCTAAAATTCTGGAATTCTGTTAAACTGGATAATTTTGTAGAGTTAATTTTACTTTTCATATAAACTAGACTTTCTGATCAATAGAGATATTTACA
The DNA here is from genome assembly GCA_963969495.1 of Ceratothoa steindachneri. Lineage (NCBI taxonomy): Eukaryota > Metazoa > Arthropoda > Malacostraca > Isopoda > Cymothoidae > Ceratothoa > Ceratothoa steindachneri. The sequence continues at coordinate 202,224,713 of OZ018317.1, read as the reverse complement.
GCTTGATTATTAAGTCCAATTTAACTGAATTCCAATATATAAGGGCCAGTACAACGGGTATAAAAGGGTATACTGAATAGTGTCTGAGCTTATGGGTACTTTACTATTTGCCGCTACTTTTTACTTTCATTACTTGAGTACTTCATAATATACTGTATTAAGTTTACTTAAGTACATTTAAGTTTGGATAATTTTACTTGTCTTTGAGCCATTTTTTAAAAGTAATAATACTTTTACTTAAGTATCAAATCAGGGCACCTTTTACAACATTGACCACTTATAGGTGATTGAAAGCCCGGTTATGGGGTACGAGTTTGTTTAATGCAATATAATGCGTTTTAGTGTAATTGGTTTACTGAGCTCTAACCTTAGGCTGACTCCATTTGGGGGATGACTATCCTCTCGTTTGATTTTAGCGTTGTAGGCTGGGTTGAATACCGGTAAGGGAAGGAAATCTCTGAAGGCGGATTCTCGAACTCTTTATTGGACGTAGACTCGGTAGGTCTAGGCGCGATGAATTCGTTTGGCGTATGCTTTGTATTTGAGGCTGGCCTACTAATGGCTGCTTCCTCTTCTCGAACTGTCAGTTGACCTTGTTAGTGATGACAGAACTTTTCTGATCTCGGCGTCTACTTTGAATGTTATTTAATGTGTCGAAAAATGTCCCCGCGGCCCACTGTTGGTCAATCATGCTGTTAAGGCGGTGTCGTGGTATGACATTACATTATATCAATACCATATTATATCTATGGGAGAGGGACCAATAACTTAAAGGCGAACCGACAAGGAACGGAACGCCACGAGTTTCGACGCGCGGACAACGAGATAAGAGTGCAACGAGGTCAGGTAAAATTTGGGCAATGGCAAAGCTCAAGGTTATTTAAAGAGGCATATACAAAAATATAATTTTATTTACATAAAAATAAGAGAATTAATGAGCAAAATTACATCGGTAAACGAGGGGGGGAATTGTTGTTATGCATCAGACTCTGAAGTTAAACTTTAATGTATTACAGAAGGAGACTATTCAAAAGGAGAGGATTAACTCAAATAGGTTACTGAGGGGTGAGAAGGGTTGGCTTACGGAGGATTCCGGGTGAGACGTCAGGGTAAGACTTCACGGACGTCTTCTGTACGCAATAAACGTGAGGCGAGGGCGCTCGGAGCTTCTTTCTGAGCGGGAAGTTAGCGTGATGGCGGTTCTCCAAAAAGGAGGGGGTAACTTCCGGTCTAGGGGAGAGTATTTCGGCCACCTGAAAACGAGGGGCGAACGAGGAGGGCTTCGACAGGAGTTGATGAGTGGAGTCGGAAAAATCGCTCGGTAGCGATCGTCAATTGGAATTACCTCACTGACTGGGGCTAATTCCAACACACAAATAGTTCAGCTGTCACTTTGCTTTGTCATTAGCACCTGACTTGGAATTAGGGGAATCTTCTTGGGTCCGGGCGAGACTCTTCAACTCTGTGTCTGCCACATGGACGACGAGCCCTATAAATATATATATATATATATATATATATATATATATATATATATATATATCCGAGGCTCTTCCCACGGGGGTGGAGGAAACAGCGCTACTCTCGAATGGTCTCGAATCTTCACGCCGAGGTGATTCTAACCCGCCTAAAGGTGGTCCCTGGTGGACGCGGTTCGAGGCTACTGCTTGTGGAAAGGAGGGGGGCTTACCCATTTAAGCCTAACCAGCTTCTAGAATCTTCTCCAGTGCATGGACTTCACTTCCGTGCTGGAAAAGAAATTCCACGTGGAATTCCCTCACAGGCGGATTTTATTTTAATGTAAACTTTATTCGTGTGTACATGGGGATAGATAGAAAATGAGCAGGGAGCTTTGATTCAGGCCTCTGCTTTATAATTTTATCTTAAGGAAAGAGATAATTTTAGGAAATAAAATTTCGTGCTTCACGGCTCTGTGGCAATAAACAAAGACCCAGCGTCCTCTTTGTTTCTCAGCTTAGTGTGTTTAATAAATATATTTGCTCAGCTTTTTCAGCGTCTCCCTGAATTTTGGCGCGGCTCGACTGGTCAGCAAAGATAGCGTGAGAAGCCTCTCTGCTCGTGTGCGTGTGTATGCGTGTGAACGTGTGAAAGCGCCTTGAATTCATTTTTGCCTATATAGCTTTTATAAGAATACAACATTTGCATATATTATTGACATGGTTCCATGATAAAATGTTATACAATTACAGTAGATTAATTGCAGGTGTAAAATTTTGTGCGTGCCCATTTCAAGACTTCATAGGACTCCCATGACACTCATTTGTGAGGCTTTTTGGTTGATCCTAATCCACCTTGCAATGGAGTGCTACAAGTTAACGTAATTGCGAATTGCAGACTAACAAAAAATTAGGGGGTGCCCACCAATGTGTTTTGATGCACTAGTCTATCATCGTGGAAATGTTTCACCAGACAAATATGAAGCAGCAGAGTACAAATATGAATATGGACGAAGCGGTGAAACTCTTAAGGTTGATTGAATAATCATATCGTCAGTTTAAGAGATGCTTTTGAGGACTTTGAGGAGGAAGGGAAGATCAAAATAGGTTTTGAAAATGAACCGGTGTACAAAGAAGATACCCAAAAAAGGAAACAAAGAAGTGTGAATGAAGCTCAGTCGAAATGATGGCAATTATGAAGATACGGCTTTTTTAGGAAGGGAGAATTTTAAGGCCACGGTGTTTCTTCCCATGATCGGTCACTTTTAAACAGCACTTCAGAAGAGGCTGGAAGCATATTATGCGGCTTCTAGCAAATTCGGCTTCCTTTCAAAGATACCCTCGGTAGACGGTGACAACCAACTGAGGGATGCGGGAGAGAGGCTAGTGAAAACCTACCCAGAAGATCTCAATACCAGCTTTTCCGAGGCAATTGTAAATTTCCAAGAGTACATAAATAAATCTGAATCTGATGTGTGGCTAGGTCAAACGGGTGAAAATAAGGGGACCTTTAATGCATTGCAAATGCTTCAAATCATTGTTAATGAAATGTAGCATACTTGTCCCAAAGATAATTATTCTTCTTTTCCGTTGAAGTTAGCTGTAAGCGCAGCCACACCACGCTCCCCCCCCCCAAAAAAAAAAAATGGAGAGAAGTTCACATAAGATGCCGGGAACGAAGGGGAGGGTTGTAGGTCGACCCCTTAAAATTCAAGGTCGCCAGTGTTACGTCTGGTATGGAAAGTTACGGCAGTTAACGGTTGGTAACGTCGTCTTATACGACTGGAGGAGGCACGAGGCTCGGAACGTCGTCTAATACGACTGGAGAAGGCACGATGTTCGACGGAGGAGGAGACTACCAGTCGTTTAAATATATGAATGGGTTATGTCGAATTACACGGAACAGAGGAACGTACTGAGACAACTTCAAGGTGGTGGGTTTTATGTCTGTCTCTCAGTCTCTTCTCTCTCACAATAATTTTATAATTTGTTACATGCTCATTTCAGTGGGTGTGGTTACATAAAATATTAAACATAATATGAGGGGTTTTATAATAATGGTACAGTATGTATAATAGATTTAGTTACTAAGTTTTTTAGATTTTTACAATTGAGCCAATGGTTATAGAGAGCATTGAACACAGTGTGATAGTTTTTACAATAACTATCCAGTTAATTTTATCATAAGGTTAATGGGGCGGAAATTTCTTACAACTGAGCCTTTGTGAATATATTTTGAAGATAAAGAATACTCCTACCTTAGCATTAACCAATAGCATAAAATTCGAGGTGATTAGAGGTGGAGCCAGACAGGGTTTACCTAAGAATTTGTCTTTTTTACAAGAAAAAAACCAGTGAAACCACAGGAAATTAGTCGGCGGTATTAACTAATTTTGCTACTTAAGAGGGCTTGTTTTTTGTTTTTTTAAGAGCTCATCTGGCGACTGCCTACATGGGCATTAGTCGCCGTATTAAAACTGGCCTAGTTCAAGGCTACTTCAAAATAAAATTAAAGAAAAGAAAAAAACCCACCCCAAATGGGGGAAAGGGAGCAAGCTTCTGCGTCGGGGGAGGTCCCCCCGGCGCAGGAGCGTGCAACCTAAAGGAAAAAAAACAAATGCAAAAAAAAAAAAAAAAAACCACTGCTTAAATAATAGGGAGAAGGCCAGCCTCCCCCCAAAAGTCAAAAAGTCCACCAGTCGATGTGCACGCACTCATCCCGAGTACAAGGGACAGGCGGTAGCGACCCCGCCCATCCCGGTACCGGGACAGGTGTCGTGCGCGAAGATCACCCAGACTGGGACATTCGACAAGAATGTGCCGAACAGTCTGGGGGACGACGCAGTCGTTGCAATAGGGCGCAGGCGAGCGCTCCATCAAATAGCAATGCGTCACACGAGTGTCCCCGATTCGGAGACGACAGAAAGCAACCTGAAGCCGCCGCGGCATTGGGGGATAGGTGCATGGGAACAGTCGGGGCGCAATAGCACGCAACTTTAAGTTCCCATCGACCGTCTCCCATCTTCTTTGCCAAGCAGTCCGAAGAGCTGCCCGTATTCCTGTAGTCGGTGTGAGGAAAAGCGAAACGCTGGTCCGGTCGCAGAGTCCTCGCGGACTCTTCAGCGCCCTCATCAGCGCGCTCATTCCCCGCAATTCCTACATGTCCAGGAACCCAGCAGAAGATAATCTCGACATCTGCCCGGCTCGCCAAAACCGTAGCGTCACGGATATCGCGAACCAGGGGATGCGGAGATTCCAATGCCCCGAGAGCACTCAGTGCGCTTTGTGAGTCGCTATAGATCCCAATCCGGTCTCCGAACCGGGCACGTCGCGTAATCTTCCGTACCGAGTGGTGTATTGCCACCAGCTCGCCAGTGAAGACAGACGCAGCGCCTGGTAGAGCCCCGCTGACTTCAAACAGAGGGGATACGGCGTGGAAGCCGACCCCCTCTTGGGACTTGGAGCTATCCGTATACCCTGGCACGGTTCCAACGTGACACGATGTGTGCTCCAAAAAGGTCGAACGCAATACTCCCGGCGCAGTACAAGCTTTGGGAGCAGAGGCGTGGCGACAAATAGCCAAATGTGGTACCCTCCAGGGTGGCGTCCTGGGCAGAACCAGGGGCGCCACCGGCCCGAGACCTATATCTATCTCTCGAAGGAGTTTCCTGGCCCTAAACCCAGAGGGCTTAGGGTATGACTGGCGGCATAGGCACCATCAAGATCAGCTGCGGATGCGGTGAGAGCTGTTGGCGACTGAGGGAGGCGCCGGGCTCGCGCGTACAGGCGAGGGATGCACTGCACGGGGCGCAGAGCGAGTGGCATCTCCCCAGCATCGACCAACAGGCTCTCAATGGGAGAAGTGCGGAAGGCACCGGTCGCAAGGCGAAGGCCGGTGTGGTGGATCGAATCCATCTTCCGCAATAAACGCTCGGCTGCGGATGCATAAAACTCGCATCCGTAGTCGAGCTTCGAGCGAACAAAGGATCGATAATTAAGTAAGGCAGTAGCCCTATCAGCGCCCCAAGCACTGAATGTCATGGAACGGAGAATGTCCATGGCGCGGGTACAAGAGACCCTAAGGCTGCGAATATGAGCCTCCCAGGTGAGGCGTCAGTCGAATACAAGACCAAAGAAACGGTGCGACTCAACCACATCCAGGTGCACCCCATTAAGAAACAAATCTGGGTCGGGGTGAAGCCGTGGATGGCGGCAGAAGTTCACCACCTTAGTCTTGGCCAAAGAAAACCGAAACCTGTGCGCTTCGGTATAGCGAGAGACGCGGTTCAATGCCTGTTGGAGTCGACGCTCCAGAGTTGGCATCTGGGCCGCGCCAAAAGAGATCGAAAGGTCGTCCACGTAGAGCGTAGCGAGAACATCTTCCGGCAGCATCGAGGTGATGCCGTTGATGCTCAGGGCAAAGAGTGTGACACTGAGGACACTTCCCTGCGGGACACCCTCTTCCTGCTCCTTTGGGCCAGAGAGAGCTTCCCCCCACCCGTACGCGGAATCGACGATCTCGCAAAAATTCAGATATAAACATTGGGAGGCGTCCCCTCGCCCCCATCGTGTGGAGAGTCTCCATGATACCGTATCGCCATGCGGTATCATAGGCCTTCTCCAGATCGAAAAAGACCGTGGCGTAGTGCTGTCTACGGAGGAAAGCCTCGCAGACGGCATTTTCCAGTTGGAGCAGAGCATCCGACGTGGAGTGGAACTTGCGGAAGCCGCACTGTGCGGAAGACAGATAGCCTCCGCTGTCCAGGAAAAAGGCTAATCTAACATTTACCAATTTCTCCATCAACTTGCACACGCAAGAGGCGGAAGAGATTGGGCGGAAACCGGTCGGAGTAGAGTGATCTCTCCCCAGCTTGCGAAAGGCGAGCACAGTAGCGATTCGCCAGGAGTCTGGAAGAAGACCTTCCACCCAGATCCTGTTGAACAAATCTAACAGAAAGGCCATTTCTCGCTTACCCAGGTGTCGAAGCATGGCGTACGGGACATCGTCCAGACCATGGGCGGTGTCCGCGCACGAAGCGAGAGCGGAACGCAACTCACTCACAGTAAACTTGTCGTTGAAGGGTTCTCCGCCTCTGGAGGTAAAGTCCAGCCGGCGGCCTTCCGCGACATGACGACGTGAATTGAATGCTGGTGGAGCAGCATCACGGCTAGAGAATGCGGAAAAAGCGGTCGCTAAGGATTCCGCCACGGACGTGGGGTCCGAGATTGCGGTCCCATCCTCCTTGAGATCGGGAGGGTGGGGAGGTCCTGCGAGAACTTGCCCCGAATCCTTTTGACTCGCTTCCACACCTCAGCTAAAGGGGTCTTCCCGTTAAGTGAAGACGCGTATGCACGCCAAGAAGAGCGGCGGGCGTGCTTCGAAATATACCGGAACCTAGTCCAAGCCCGACGAAATTCAGCGACAGTGAAATCGTTCGGGCGGCGCTTATAGCGCATGTAGGCATAATGCTTCTGTTTGAGGGCCGTCTCACCCTCGGCCGACCACCATTGGAGTGGTCGGCGTGCAAAACGGCCAGACGTCCTAGGAATAGTAGTCAGGCCCACGGCGATGAGGTTTGCCGGAGAAGAACTCAATGGCCTCATCTACCGACCTAAACTCCTCGACTGAGATAGAGAATTCAGTCATTTCCTGAAATGCAGGCCACCGCGCCCGCGCCAAGCACCACCGAGGTGGTCTCTCAGGCCGCAGTTGCCCTGAAAAAGATATTTGAATGGGAAAGTGATCACTACCATGGAGGTCATCGACCACCTCCCAATCAAAATCAAGCTGTGCATCCGAAGAGCACAAAGATAGGTTAAGGCAAGAAAATGAAGCGGTTCTCGGACAGTGATGCGTAAACTCATCCACGTTTAGGCCACCCATCTCAAGCTCTTCGATCAGATCGGCAAGGACTCCCCCCCCCCTGGGATTTATGGAGTAATCTCCCCAGAGAGGATGCCTGCCGTTCGGATCTCCAAGCAAGAGATAGGACCTCGGCAACCGTGTCACGACGCGGCGGAAGTCCCCCGCGTCGAAGTCAGCTGACGGTGGAATGTACGCAGAAATGATAGTATACCTCATATCCAGGTGCAGCTGCACAGCCACTGCCTGAAAGGAGGTATCTAAAGGGGAAGGAAGAACGGAGACATCATGCTGGGTGTAAACCACGCATCCTCCACCTCGGCCATCCCGCGGTGGTGGGGTCGCAAGACCCTTATACCCCGGGAGGGCGGGCAGGGGGCACGCGCCTAGCATGGTCTCCTGCAAAAATATAGCTAACGGGGAACGGGATGAGACGAGCCTCCGCAGCTCCTCCCAGTTGGCCCGTAGTCGACGGCAATTCCATTGAAGGAATATGCCCTCCAGGCCTAGCTCGGAGGAGACGTGGGGGCCCTCCTCGAACTGAAGACCCTCACTGGAATGGCCGTACGCTTCCCGGGAGCTGAACCCCAGGCGCTGTCGCCTTCGAGGACTTATTGGGGGAGATTGGGCTCGCCATGCGAGTCTTTTCCTCCCTCCGCCTCGAAACCTTAGGCAGGCGTTGCGGCTTCGGAGGCGGGGGGCCCTCTTTTCGAGGAACCACCGTCTCCGAGCCACTCACTCCACCTCGGGGCGTGGTTGAAGGAGCCGAAGCTCCTTTGTTGATGTCCTCCTTTCGAGGGACAGCTTTAGGAACCCCCGAAGATGGCCTAGCGACCATCTTCAGGTGTGTTGCCTCCTGTGAGTCTAACGACTCGGTGGAGGAGCGTGACCGTTTCGCCTTACGGGAAACGGTCACGCTGGGGGAAGAAGGGGGAGCCCTGGTTTTAGCCGGGGCTGGGTATGAACCCTTTTTGCCACCAGCTTTACCAGGGGAGCGCCTGGGTTGGGTAGAGCCCGCAGAAGGACTCCGAATGGGCGCGGAAAAACAACCGTGCTCGTTGGCCTGGATGGGCCAGGAGCAGAGGGTGCCTTTCTAACTATTGAGGCATATGACGTCCCAGGCAGAGCCGGGCGCGCCAGGGCCAAGTCCTTATCCTCGCGGAATGAGAGTCGATCCTGGGCCTGAACGGCCAGGATTTCTTTCTCAAGGAGATATGCACCACATTGCTTCGAAGAAGCGGGGTGCGGCTCTCCGCAATTGACACACTTGGCCACACACGATTTGGACTTATCGTGTGCGACCTTGGAGGAATTTACACATATTTCGGGTGACCCCGACTTTGCACGTCTACATGAAGGATTCGTATGGCCGAAGCGGTGACAGTAATAGCACCGCCGCGGCAGTGGCACGAATGCCTTCACGCGGTAGCGCTACCAACCGGAACGCACTGACTCAGGGAGCTTTACAACCTAAGGGAAACTTAAAAAAAAAAACAAAAACTGGACCCAAAATAATAATGTTTAAATGTAACAACCAAAAATGATAATGTTTAAATGTAACAACCCGAAATACAAAATATAAAATTTAGAGCATTTGAATTTATCATATAATAAAAAAAAACAAAAAATACTACATTACTAAAATGCACACACATTGCTTGACCTGAAATAAATATGTTGGAACAAAAAAAATACTATATAGGTACAATATATAATAAAATAAACTAGATTAAGTAAATAGCTTACGAGTAAGTATACATCAATCTTGTCTATTCCTATATGGGTTTATTCGTAAAGGAAATCATATAGTTGCGGCTTTGTATATATTATTACCCTTCTTTCTTTTCGACCTTATACATAGGATGCGAATGGCGCATATAAACATGGTACATAATGTGAGAGTGAAAATAGTAATTTGCCCTATAATTCTTGTTACTTACCATCGATCATTATGATAAGTATTTAAGTGATCATCTCAAGTTGGTGGATGTAACTCGGGAAGGATGGTTACTTGAGAGGCAGATAAATTCAACACGTTAAATTAGTGGGTTTGGCTTCAAGGTTGTGGAGAGGAAAGGTCTGATTAATTAAGAGTTTTCTGTGAGTGTTATGGATTTCGACACATTCAGTGCGAATGGAGCAACCATTAGGGATTCGAAAAGGTGATTCAATTTTAAACACAGAATGATTTCCAAAACAGGCGTATGTGATTTGCGGTGTTCCTTCAAATCAAACCCAAATCTTGTTGCCAATGTTAAGTTGAATTATCTGATCTGATTTTACAAGGAAGTATGGACTTGTTGGTGTGGGTCGATGCCTGATTTCGTGAGTAAACAGATACGAGGGTATATTTGGACAATGTTCGTAATTGTTTCTGAAATTTTAGCAAGTCTTCTTGGACTGTTATAGGGGCCGTAAAATCTAAAACTATGTCTGCGTGTCCTCTCAGTAGTTTTCCTCTACCTAAATTTTCTATTAATACTCTAGGGAAGATGAACATTTGATTTCTTTAACTAGAGTATGGATGTTCTCAATAAAGTGCGCAAGCAAGTTCTCAATAATTTAGGGAGGTGGTAAAGTCTACAAAAACATTTACAAGGCCATTGATCTATTTACAAGCCCAATAAGATAATTGCGACAAAGATTTAGCAAGATCTAGAAGAGGGAAGGTTGTGTAATCCAGTCGAGGAAGAGAATTCGCATAATTCACCCGGGAAAAGAAACAACAAATGAAATAGTCGTACATAAAAAATTGTTTAGTGAAGCCACACAACAAAATTAAAGTTTAAATGTTGTTATATATAAAATAATTTATTTATTAAAGATAATAGCCAAATAATAGACATGAATGTAGGAGACACATTTTCGCTAAATGAATTTAATCCTATGGAGGCAGAAAATGAAGTTATAAAAACAAGAGATGAAAGAAATCGCCAAACACGTATTTGTTACGTGATGAGGGTGGAAAATGTCATAATAAACAAACAAGTAAAAGTGGTATGAAGTTAACGAGCGCTTTGAACCGAGAAATTTAATAACATAAATATTAAAACAAAGAATCCTTAACTAAAATTTAAGAAAATCGAACGAACTTAGTGCAAATAAGAAGAACGCGTTATACTCGCCACAATGCTGAGTAGAGAAAAAATTGGATTCGCGATTAACAACAAACTTTCGCTTTTGTAATGGACAAGACAGACAAAATGAAACGGTGAGAGTATGAATATTTCGAATGTGATTAAGAGTTTCTATCTAAGCAATCGGGTTAAAATGTTTGTTTTGTTTTTTTAAACGGGTGAAAAATGAATGAATGCTAAATGATATGGGTGTGAGGCAGGTATGTACCATGTCTCCACAACTTTTTAACCTATTCATTGATGAACTACTAAAAAGGTTGAAAAAACGTATGAGAGGAGGAATAGGAATGGGTGATATAAATATCAGCTATCTAGGATTTGCAGATGATGGGATGATAATGAACAAAAATAAAAGATCTGCAGGAATAGTTGGATGTCACGGCAAACTACGACGGGATGGAATCGAAGATAAAATTTATTCCGAGGAAGTGCAATGATCTTTGATGAAGGTATTGGACATTGGACATATAAAAGTGGGGAATAGCAGTAGAGGGTTTTAGTAGGAGAAAATAGTGGGAAAAAATGGGGAAAATTATAAGAAAGCGAAAATGAAAAGGAGGATGAAAGGGTAGCTCTGGTTTTCTTTGCGTTTTTTTTTCTTTTTTTTTAGTGTATTGAGCATATATAATATAGCTATATATATATATATATATATATATATATATATATATATATATACACGCATACGAAAGGCATTCAAGCCTTTGTAGCAGAGGGGTTTTTGGCCCCTACTGCTGGTGAAATATTTTTGTATTTGGCTTTGTAATTCATGATTTTGCGTTTATTCGTGTTTTTGCTGTTGTTATTGTTTCTTTATTTTGGGGGAATTAGAGTTTTTTCTAATTCAAGGGAAAATATATATAATAAAGATTGGTTTTTGCGTGATTGGCTTTGTTTATGTTTGATTTGTGAACGGAATTTCACGTGAACGTTGGGTTTATGTCGTTGTTAATGAGCAGTCTGCTACTTGCAAATGATCTTCTGTGTCTTGCGTCATTAAAGTCCATGTGCTCGAGCACAAACTCGGGAGAGAGGTGCCGGTGTACGGCGTCCCAGATCCTTTTTGCTCTATTGTGAAGCTCCACGTTTATGGAGATCAACCTCAGTTCGCCATCGAGCTCACTCTGCCTTCTCATCTCTCTCCTTCGGGTCCCCGTTATAAGTAAGACATCCTTATTCTTAAACCTTTGCAGTTTAAGGATCTTGGTCTTGGGACTCGCGTTTATGGGGACCGGGGATGGGGGGACAGGAGTTTGGATCGGATGTACGCATTATAGATTTTAAATTTGTTGGAGATTCTTAGGTAACTGAATCGGACAAATTCGCCCAAGTCCCTCCGTGCATTTGCCGAGACCCTATTCACATGACTCCCATACCCACCAGTCGTAATTCGGAGTCCCAGAACCGTGCCCTCCGTGCGGTAAGGGATGCGTACACCCCCCGCACGGATGTCTGTGAGGGTTCGTCGGAATAGTGGGATTATCCGGAACTTTTGGGCATTGGTAGATATCTTCCATCTCCCCTCGAAAGAGTTGATGTTTTCGATTTCTACCGCCGTACTCTGTGCCATATAATTCACATTCCGATAAGGTGTCGTACAGATCATTGATACGTCGTGCACAAATTGGACGTATAACGAGCCTTCTCTTAGAGGTTGAGGAAGGTCATTTGTGTATATATTTTAGAGCAAGGGACTTATACACCAGCCTTGTGGCACCCCCGCCTCGAGTTCGAACTCAGGGCCATTGGAGTCTAGGAAGTCTATGCAAGGGCGTGTGTCTCCATTTTTCCTTGATACTAAAACCATAGGAGCTGACCAGGAGCTGATCGAGTACTGTGACTGGAGTTAAGATTAAGCGATCTTCCTTGAAAAGGATTATGAGAAGGCAGACCACGAACATGTCTCACTTGGACTTTTAAGAGATGCAACTTAGAACGACATCTAACTAAATGTCTGGCAGGAAATATTCCACATTCGTTTGGAATAAAGAAATCATTGCCTAACAGAATATCGGCATCAAAATTCGCTCCATTATCATTAACGATACAACAATGAGCTCGGTAAATTGGGTAATTGGAATAAAAAAATGAATCAATCTCTCCATAAGTAGGAATAAGATTGCCTGTAACGCCACACAATTGCACAGTAGGCTGGGTTATAGTATATTTATGTCTTGTATGATCCTGTAAGCGCTTTACTGTTCTTTGTTTAATTAAAGTGAATGTGTGCCTGTGTCTAAAATGGGTTCAAAATCTAAATTATCTATATGAACTTTAACAATTAAGTATAGATGTAGAGGAATTACAACATAAAGCCTCCCGGAGGGCCAGGCGGAAATATACGTTAAAGCCCTCCCCCCATGCGGAGAAAGCCAGAGAATCGAGCCACATGAGGAGAGTCGTGGGAACGTTAGCCGGCGGAGTAACAGTCAAACGGCCTACCATTTTTTTTATCTCCCCGCCGCATAAGTAGTCGGGGGCGAGCCGCTGTGCCAAGGTGACCACCAAAGGCAATTACGAAGCGCTCAAAGGACAATATGGAAGATATATGCACTGAGTAAGTACATGACCATGGCTGTCACAGTTAAAGCAAAGGCGAGGTTGTTAACTTTGAGTCTGTTCTCTGAGTTGGGGTGTTTGGAAGAGTGTTTGAAAAGTTTTCTGAGGTTGTGGGTAACTTGGTGGACGTGGTGATTGTGTAGTTAGTGTGTTCCTCAGGGGATTATAGGATTGATTTCTATTACTTGTACTGGCAGAAGTGTTGGTCTTGTGTTGAATCTTATTCACTGGAATTTCTCGGACTTTCCTGGGGGGTGTTAGGTCCTTGTATTGGGATTTTATTTTATTCAAAGTTTCACTTAAGCTTTGGTTTATGTCTAAAACCACCTGAAATTTATTCATTACAATAGTTAGTAAATTTTGGAAAAGAGCGGTAGCCATAAGGAAATTATCTGCTTGGGGGTGAATGCAATGTTAAATCGATTGTTCGCTGCCATAAAGGCTTCTCCTAACATTTTATGAGAAAAGTTTAAAAAGTCATTTAAGTCCTCATTTTCTTCTTTTTCCATCAAGCTTGGAAAAGAGCAGTCATCATAGTTAGCGGTTGGGCTTGTGCTGTGTCCTTGTGTCGTGTTATCAACTGTGTCTTAAAGTCTAGCCAGGTACTAGCTTGGGCTAGTTCTGGGGAGTAAGCTACTGCATCTAGTGCATTCCCTTCCTTTTGATCAATAAATCTATGTGCCTCATTTATCTTTATGTCATCATGTAAAATGTTTTCTCTAAGAAAGTGTTGTTCTAATGATTTTAACCATGGTTGCACCTGTGGTTCTGTAAATTCCCCATTGATAGAGCCTTTAAACAAAAGTAAACTATTTGGGAGGGCCATAAAACGGCTGAGGTTTATTTATGTTGGTGGTTGTTGTTGAGCTTGGTTTGTTGTGGTGAGAACCACGTTATAGAATCTAATATGACTCCAAAGTACCCCGAAAAATGAGTATTTTGTAGTTTTATAAAATTTTAGAACGGGTTCACACGTGGAACCATAATAAAACATTCGCTAAATGAGAATGTGAAGAGTGCTCTCAAAAGAGCGCTGGTCCCTTGAGGTTTCACTATCTCTTTTGTATAAGTGTCCTAAAGAAAACGTTGGGTCATAAGAGCGAAATTTGGTCAATGAGACGGTTGGTCCTTTAAAAGACCTGATTTGGATCCTAACCTGGTGGGATCTAGGCAAGAGGGCGAAGAAGTAAGTAAGTAATCTAAACTACAAAGTTTACAACAATCGCTTAAAGACTACTGCCCAGATTTCTTAAGTAAACGAGAAGAGATCCTGCGAATTTTAGCTGAAATTAAATCATCGCTTCCTGAATTTGCAATGCCAGACCGAAAGTGTTTATTCATTTTAATTGGTTCTTAACAGAGCGCATTCATGTATTCGAGCTGTTGATGAAAAGAGGGAGATGGAGTGCGTTTAAGGATCATTTTTTTTATCAAGAAAAGACGTCTGAAGCCACCCAGGCGAATCAAGAAACCCATTTGGCTGCTCCAAGAGTGGTACCAAAGTTCAGGGACAAATCACCCCTTGGTAATCACATCACTCTAGAAGAGGCTTACCTCAGTTACCTTCTGACTCCTACATATAACTGGTGGGCCTCTTACGTCTAACAAGAAGAGTGATCAGACAGAAATGGATTCACAAAGGAGCAACAAGCTGCTCATTTTCCACACAAAAAAGTGGAGCTTGCCAACTCGATTACCATCAAACCTCCTGGCTTCAATGAAGCAGCTGTAATGGGATGGTTTAAAATAGTGGAAGTATAATTCCACATTTTAAGGATAATTCGAGAGGACACAAAATTTTACCATATCCTTGTGGCTTTACCTCCGGAGACAGTCAACCGTCTCCCTGCTGCGATCCTTTCATCGCAGAGCTACCTTCTCCTACGAACAGAAGTCATAGGACTTTTTGAGAGGACGAAGCCGAACTCTTCGAGAAATTAATAGGATCTTCCCCGCTTACTGGACGACCATCAGTTAACCTCGAAGAGCTCAAAAAGACAGCACTGCAAGTCGGAGTGTGTGAGGAATTTGTGAGACACAAGTTCGTCCAGACCTTACCTCCGAACATCGCGCCCATCATCGCCACGCAGAAGGACTTGACTCCTGTACAATTAGGGAAACTAGCAGACGAACTAATGCCATCTTACAGGGCACAGTGTTTTATTGTAAATAATAGTGAATCAAGTCAAAGTGGTGCCAAACTTTTCCCGATATAAGTGCTCTCGGTATAAATGATAGGTGTAATAATCCAATAAATAGTGTGCAATATACAAAAAGGGCGCGTTTAGTCCCCATCAACGCATACCCTGATGGTAATCGATCAAATTTTGCGCGGTACCAAAATAACAGTAATAATACAAAATGTGTACCATTAGGATTATATACTTTGGGTCGAATGCCAAATATTGTAAACCGTGGTGCAGATGGCCAAAGCGAGGTGAAAACTTACATAAGCAACAATTATCCCGACCATCTTCCCAAGCCTCCTCTGAAAACTAGAACGGCAGGTCGCACAAAATGCGACAACCGGCGTGCCAACTTTACTCACTGTTGCTGCCAGACTTAATAAGAAGAAAAGTGAATTTTTAATCGATACAGATGCGAGTGTATCCATAATTTCGTTGAATCTTGTGCAATTTTGTAAGATGCGTAATTCGAGTGTAAACCTCGCTACTTCTAATGGAGCAAACATAAAAGTACACGATGAAGTGCAATTATAGTAGTTGCAGATACTAGGTCGCCATTATCAGGAGCCGATTTTCTTGCTCATTTTGATCTTTTAGTGGACGTGCTCGTGGTGTCCTCATTAATAACCACACTACGCTCGTATCCGAAGTTAAGCAGTCCAGTGCATCCGTGATATCATTAATTATTAATCACCTCTCCCATCTTCCAACCAATTGCAGGTCAGCGTTACGTACATACGAATCTATATACAATCCAAAGTTTGTAGATGTAAGTTCTCCCCCACCTAACTCTGTGGTACATTCCATCGAGAGTGGTAGCGCTCCACCAACGTTCGCCCGCCCAAGACCACTTTCAATGGACAAATTACAAATTGCCAAAGCAACATTAGAGGTTTTGTTGAAAGAAGGTGTGGGGCATTCATTAAATTCACCATGGGCTTCGCACATTCATATCGTGCAAAAGAAGACCCCGGGCGAATATAGATTTGTGGGCGATTTTCGATCGCTGAACGCCATAACAAAACCGAACCGTTATCCCCAGCCGAGAATTCAGAGCATGGTTGACTATCTCCTTGGGGAATAGTTTTCTCTCCCTTAGATTTAGTTTGGGCATACCACCAGATTCCGATGAATCAAGCAGACATTGGAAAAACTGCTGTCTTGACACCATTTGGGTTTTGGGATTTTTTAAGATTACCCTTCGGGCTTAAAAATGCAAGCTGCACGTTTCAACGCCATATAGATAATTTATTTCGTGGCTTGGAATTTGTTTTCGTCTATATCGACATTTCAATTTTCTCAGAGAATATAAATAAACATATTGAACATCTGGACCAAGTCTGTAAGACGATGGAAAAGTGCGAATTCACGAAGGGGGAGATTGATTTCTTAGGCTACTATGTCTCAGCTAGAGTAATATGCCCTCCAGCGAGAAAACTCTCAAAGATCAGCAAAATGCCCTTACCGACGGACTATAAGGGACTTCTTCGATATTTGGGCATGTTAGGCTATTACAGTCGGATGATGCCTAATTTTGCTGCAATTGCAGCTCGTCTGACTGAACTTGCACGACTGCAACCCAAGGCTTGATTGCTTGTCTTGAATTATGCTGCACGGGAGTTGTTTAATGCTAGCAAGGAAGCCCTGGCAAACTCAGTCAAGTTACGTCTCACATTACCGAATGACTCACCGTACCATCTATTGACAGACAGCCCTCAATTCGCAGCTGGTGAATAGGTCTCCCCAGCCAATGAAATTCTTCTCCAGCAAGTTGAACAAAACACAGCAAACATACTCCACTTATGACAGGGAACTCCTGGCTGCGTATCTTGTGATCTATGTACTACAGACACATGGTCGAAGGTCGACAAGTGACCTTATGTACGGACCACAAGCCATTAATTTCTGCTTTCCCCTCCCCACTACGTGAAAAAAACAGACAGACAACGATGTAACTGGACGAGGATATTAGAATATGCCAATGGCATTACCTACATACGTGGTGAAGACAATATAGTTGCTGATGCCTATCTCGGAATGTCAATTCAGTCCAAATAAACTCATTTGACCTCGGTTCTTTGGCAACAGCACATGAGCAAGATGAAGAAGTGAAATCATTTCAATCCGGATTAAAATCATTTCCTTTTCCCGGGAATACTCTATTTTGGTGTGAAATAACATCAAAATACACACGACCGTTTGTTCCTTTAGCCTGCAGAATGTATATTTTCAAACAACTACATAATATATCCCATTCAGGGAGTAAAGCGTCACTTCGATTAGTAAAAACGATATATTTCTGGCCTAATATGGAGAGAGACATACGAGTACGTTTCTGGACGCGAGAATGCCTATCATTTCAATAGCTAAAGTTAATCATCACACCAAGTCACCAATCTTGCCCATTAGTATGCCTAATTCCAGATTTGAAACGATACACATCGACATTGTTGGTCCGCTACTGCAGTACACACTGCCTGGGCAATTATTCACATCTCAAAACCGCTACCTGCTGCCATGCATAGATAGAACTACAAGATGGATTGAAGCGTTACCGATTCCAGACATCAGTGCTGCAATGGTCGCTTTAGCCTTCTTAGACGGTTGGATCTCCAGGTTTGGTGTTCCTTTGTATGTAATAACTGACAGAAGAGCAGAATTTGAATCAGTGCTTTTCAAGCAGTTATCAGCCCTCGTTGGTTTTCATTGCCTACGAACCACGGGGTACCGACCTACCACAAACGGGATAGTGGAAATGTAACATAGGAATTTTAAGAGCTCTATAATGGCTCGTAGGCAAGGATGGTTAAGGGCTCTACCAGTTGTTCTTCTGGACATTTGATCCATGCCTAATGATTCGGGTTTTTCACCGTTCACTGCAGTCACAGGGACAACCCTTCTTTGCCCCAACTCTTAGTCTCATCCTCATAGTCAAAAGCTAACTCCAAATTTGCCAATGCATTAGCAAAAATACATGTCGCAAATTTATTTTACACAGACCTCTGAAGGACATCTGCACTCAGTACCGAAACCGTTCGTACCCAAGGAATTACGTTACAAGGAGTTACAAGGAAAGAAAGTAGCCTAGGAGACCTTACGGTCCATTCAAAGAGGGTACCTTTGGACTAGCAATCGAGCGGGCACATGGCTGCTCAATTGTTTTGCGTCCCTAAACGCCCACTTTTCAAGACTTTGTCTAGTCTTGACTTGAACTGGTCAACAGATTCACTGTTGACAACTTCCACTGGAAGTGCGTTCCACTTACCGCAGATACTGTAGGTGATAAAATTTCCACACAGATTGCGGTTGTAACGCTTCAGTTCAAGTTTGAAGCCGTAATTGCACGTTCTGTTCTCACTCAGTGTGAAAATATCCCGGTAGTCAACAATGTCGAACCCTCGAAGTATTTTGAAAACTTCGATGAGCTGACCACGCAGTCTACGGGTTTCCAGCGAGAACAGATCTAATTCCCTTAGTCTATCCTCATAACTTTTATGTCGGATAGAGGGAATCAGTTTGGTTGCCCTAGCTTGTACGCGTTCCAACCTTGCGATCTTCTTTCGAAACGAAGGACTCCAAAATTGTACGGCATACTCCAGGTGCGGCTGAACCAGGGAGTTGTACAGACAAAGTACTATCTCCTTGTTACGGTATCCAAACTGGCGCTTTATGTAGCCTAACATCCTTTGGGCTTTCTTCTCTGCCTCGATGTACTGTTTCGAGAACTTGAGGTCACTAGTGATAGTAACACCCAAGTCCTTCTCAGTGTCACTCGATTCAAGAGCAGTTTTCTTAAGGATGTACTGAGATTTGGGGTTTCGTTGGCCGATATGCATTACTTTGCATTTCCCTACGTTGAAAGGCATTTGCCACGTGTCCGACCACTCCCCAATCCTTTGAAGGTCCTCTTGGAGGCAGGCAGTGTTCCCCTCCTTTGCCACATTGATACCAAGCTTGGTGTCGTCGGCAAATTTGGAGATTTTGGCAACCATGTCTCGGTCCATGTCGTTGACATATATAATAAACAGTAGTGTTCCCAGGACGGAACCTTGAGGGACACCGCTAGATACAGGCGCCCATTCAGAGGCCCGTCCATTCACCACTACTCGTTGCCGTCTGTCACTTAGCCAGCTCTCTATCCAACCTGCTACGTTGCCGTCTATGCCCTGTGCACGCACTTTCCGGAGAAGGCGGCGGTGTGGTACCTTATCAAAGGCCTTTTGGAAGTCGAGGTACACAACATCCACCGCTTTATCCCGATCATGCTCACTGAACACGAAGTGGAGAATTCCACAAGGTTCGTCAGGCATGACCGTTGCCTTCGGAAGCCGTGCTGGGAACTCTTCAGTAGCAGGTTTGACTCTAAATAAGACGTTATCTTGTCTACTATCATGCTTTCCATGGGTTTACCGACTATCGAAGTCAAACTGATGGGTCGGTAGTTTGATGGATGGTTGGGGTCTCCTTTCTTGAAGATCGGAGCCACCTCCGCCTCACGCTAGTCTCTAGGAACGCATCCGGTCCGGATCGACATGTTAAAGATAGCGCACAGATGTCGTGTTACTTCATCGCACACTTCCTTCAACACCTTGGATAGAAACCCGTCCGGTCCGGGGAACTTATTCGTCTTTAGGTCAGTGATCTTTTTCTTTATTTCTCCTTAGGTGAAGTCCATTAGCTCCAGCTTTTTCCCCTGAGTAGGAATCCGTGGGCTGGGGGATGGGACCACACTCTTTAGTAAACACTGAAGAGAAGTAGTCATTGAGAAGGTTAGCATTTTCTGCATCTGACTGAGTTAATGCACCCTCCTCGTCCACTAAGGGCCAAATCCTACGATGGATTGGTTTACGGCTATTTACATAGCCGAAAAACTCCTTGGGATTCTCCTTGCAGAGTCTCGCCACTCGGAGTTCAGACCGCTTAGCCGCCCTTATGCTGGACTTCACTCTTCTGGCTAGCCTCCCGTACTCGTCAAAGGCACCCGAGATCTTCGATCGCCGGTACGCATTTCTCCTCTCCCTAAGCAGTTGGCCGATTTCTCGATTAAACTACTTTGGTTGAACAGAAGACTGATGGAGGCATTTCAGGGGGATGCAATTGGATTGAAGACTCATGAACTTATTTTTGAAATTGTTCCACGAATCCTCAACATCTTCGCATACCGCTAGCCTTACATCAGTCAGCCCAGCACGAAGGCTTGCAAAGTCTGCTCTTCTCAAGTCAAATTTCCTTGATTGACTGGCAACAGACCTTACCTTCGGGATCTTGACGGTAAATCTAATTTGCTGGTGATCACTGCCACCGAGCTCTTCGCCTACAGAGAGATCCTCAACGATATCATCATCAGAGGTGAAGACCGAGTGTAGGATATTGTCTCCTCTCGTCGGTTCTCTGACCCATTGAGTGAGGAACGCGTTGTTGGCGAACTCCAGGAGTAGCGCGCTCTCGCCATAGGCTGCTCTGGTTTTCCAGTCAACTTGTCTGTTGAAGTCGCCCATAACGATGCACACTCTGCCTTGAACAAGCTCCCCCAGCAGCTCGTACAGTTCCCTGTCCTTCTCAACGGGTTGGGAAGGGGGTCTGTAAAGCACCAGGGTCCTGTATCTGATAGGACCTATCTCTAGGTCAACGCCTAGGAGCTCGTGATCGGATATAATGTTAGAGTTCGTAGATTTGATTGTATCCTTGACATACAACATTACACCGCCACCCTCTCTGTCTGGCCTATCTTTGTGGAAGAGTTGGTAGCCAGGAACCGTGAATTTGCCTTCAAAGTCTCGGTTTGACGTTTTTATCCACGGTTCTGTTATGGCTACTATTTCGGGTTCTTCCGTCTCTACGAGGCCACGGAGCTCAGGAAACTTGTCCCTGATTGACCTCGCATTGAACAGAAGAACTTTCAGGGAGTCCCCTAATGTAGGACCCCCTATACTCTTCCGTTTCCCGGCTTCTTGGTTGTCGCGGTGGCACCATTTTTGACAACCTCCGAGAAGGTTGTTTGGGGAGTGACTTGGGCGTACTGGCGTACGTCCGCCTTCCCAATGGGCCGGATACTCCTTTGGGTGCGCTCCACAACATCCTGGATGAGGTTGGCTAGGAAAGCCTTGCCCTTAAAGGAAAGGTGCACCCCATCCCTTTGGTAGAGGTCTTTTCTACCATATAATACGCCGTAGGGGTCGACAAAAAAGACACCCTCCGCCGTACAGAGGTCTGCAAGGCGCCGGTTTAGCGACATGTTCCTCACGTGGGCAGTCCGGCTTGGACCCCACCTCGGGAGCATCCCCACCATGACGCGTCTGCGGGTTTTCAATCCACATTCGTCGACAGCGCCCATAACCGTCTTTATAATCTCGCCTGTAAGGCCTACCCTACCTCCTCTGAGGTAGAGGTCGTTGCCACTTACCATAAGGGCAACGACTGAAGTCTCAGAAATCTGAGACTTCTCGGCCTCAGCTCTTACCTGCTTATTCCCACAGCCTGGGAGGCAGCTCACCTTAACGCTTGTGCGAAGGCGGGCCGCTAGCAGGGGCTGCAGGCCCCGTGCCTGGGAATCACCCACAAGGCTGATCCTGTAACATTTGCCTGATGAGCTCGGAGTCTTTATTTTCTGAGGCAAGCTCTCCGATTCCTCTCTCTTCCCCGTCATGGTCTTTGGATCCTGGTTGATGGCGTTCTTAAACCCTTAGAAGCGCCTTATGCAGGCCCGTTCCGTGTTGTCGAACGAGACGACAAAGAGTATAAATTAGAATTCCCTAATGGACATTAGGATACGGTGTAAGTAGATAGGGTAAAACCGGAACAATTGCCTAAGATATTTAATAGCAGAGGAGAGAATTGTTTGCAACCAACAAATAGTCAACCAATTGTAAATAGACCTTTAATTTTAGATGCACCGGAACAGAAAGAAGGAGAATTAACAGAGAGTAGTGATAATAATTACAGTAACGTGGAACCTGTTCCAGATACCCAAGAGAATGGTAGAAAAGCGAGTGTTTATACTCGTTTCCGGTCGACGAGTAACATTTGCTAAAGATCCTTCGTACCGTTATTTCTAAATATTTATTCGTGTAAAGCAAAATAGTGCATATAATCATTCTTAACCTTAAATTATATTTGATCCATCTCCTGATATCCGGTTAGTTAAAGTCGTGTGTTGCATACACACGGAGAAATTGTAATAAGAGTATTTGTTCGGAAGAAGGATATGCAGCTCATACATGCGAACGATCAATTAACTGTTTGTTCGTAGTGAAGAGTTGCAGCTCATGCGTCCGAAAGTTACTGAAGAACATCAGAGTAACGTGAAATATATTTTTGTATATATATATATATATATATATATATATATATATATATATATATATATATATATATATATATATATATATATATATATATATATATATATATATATATATATAATTATAATTATAGGATATTTGACGAAAGATTTATTTATTTATAATGTTAAAAAGAGAACTCCGTTTTATCGGAACAAAGTCCTGTTTTGGTGAGAACCACATTATAGAATCGAACATGAGTTAAAAGTATCTCAATAAATTAGCATTTTGTAGTTTTATAAAATTATATAACGGGTTCACATGTTGAATCATAATAAATTATTCGCTGAAGGGAAATCTGAAGAGTGCTGGTCCCCTGAGTTTTCACTATCTCTGTTGTAAAAGTGTCCTAAAAAGGATGTTGGGTCATAAAATACCGAAGTTTTGTCCATAGGACGGTTGGTCCATTAAAAGACCTGATTTGGATCCTAACCCAATGGGATCTGGGCAAGAGGGCAAATGTGCAAGTAAGTAACTAATCTAAACTACAAAGTCTACGACAATCGCTTTAAAGACTACTGCCTAGATTCCTTAAATGAACGAGGAGAGATCATGCGAATTTTAGCTGAACTAAAATCATCGCTTCCTGAATTTGATAAAAGAAAAAGTGTGAGAGAGTAAAAGGTTAGTGCGTCCAGAGCTACCCCACCCCTCTCCCTCTCTGGCCCATTTTTGTGGCACTGGCACCAGGTTGAAGGTTATATTGAGAGATAGGAGGAGGACAGTGATAGGATAAAGGGAGAGAGAGAGAGAGAGAGAGAGAGAGAGAGAGAGAGAGAGAGCGAT
The DNA here is from genome assembly GCA_963969495.1 of Ceratothoa steindachneri. Taxonomy (NCBI): domain Eukaryota; kingdom Metazoa; phylum Arthropoda; class Malacostraca; order Isopoda; family Cymothoidae; genus Ceratothoa; species Ceratothoa steindachneri. Next base: position 202,201,385 of record OZ018317.1, on the reverse strand, counting down.
AGTACAGCGAGAAACTAGTAGGAGAATAAATAGGCGACCTAGGTGGTCATAGTGCTACATCTAAACGCGGTGCTAATACCACGGTGTGTATCGCCCACACTCGTATGTATGTAAAGCCGTTTTGAAAGACAGTGTTAAAGTGTTAATGAGGAACGGAAGGAAGTTGGAGAGTTGCGGAGAGTTGCAAGATGCTTGGAGGTCAAGCTAATGTCTGTCCATTGTTAAGTAGTTATAAGTTGAAATTATAGTCAAAGATCCAGGTTGCTGTGCATTCCGTTGTTTTCTAGTACTTAATGTAGGCGTTCAAACCGTTGTTAGATGTAAGTCTGTTTCTGGTATGCATTGTAGTTTTATCTGCATGTTTTTGTTGTATCTGTAGATAGCTTTGAGTAGGAAAAGGGGGCAAAGAAAAATAAAGAAAGAAAAGTAGTGAAACGAGTTTCGGACGCGCTTTCCCGTCGCTGGACAGCCGTTAGCGAGAGCCTTAAACCACTCGGCTATCCTGAGCCTGAGTCCAAAAAAGACTCATTCAAGTAAAGCATTTAAGCCGCTCGCCTGAACTTCTCGCAGGGCACACAGGCCCCCTCCTAGAAACGGAGCGTATTTTGAGGGATTGAGGAGAACGGCGTCAGGAAATGTTATTCGAGGACTAAGGTTCTCCCTTCCCGGCCACGCGGTTCTGGGCACCATTGCAGATAGCTTTGAGTAGGAAGAGGAGGGGGGGACAAAGAAAAAGAAAGAAAGAAAAGTAGCGAAACAAGTTTCGGAAGCGCTTCCCGCGTCGCTGGGCAGCCATTAGCAAGAGCCTTAAACCACTCGGCCATCCTGAGCCCCCCAAAAAAACTCATTCAAGCAAAGAATTTAAGACGCTCGCCTGAACTTCTCGCACGCTACATATCTAGCTGATTTCTTTCTAGTGTGTGTGTGTTTACTGTTCTCTTTATAATCCTTGATTGGTATTTTCTAATAATTAGTAATTATTATTATCTTTCTTCTTCCTGTGTCGTAGTTTGGTTCTCCAATCTGTTATCGTATTCGTGGCTTAGTCCTTACAATGTTAGTCCGTTTACGAGTTGTTGATTGTACCTTTTATGTGAATTTACCATCTACCTCTTCTTCATCTCTTATCCTCATCCTGCTTGGGAACAGTCGGTGAGGTCTCCATCCTGCTCTTAGTAGTGTGTGATTGGCACGTTCTTCTCCAATCTCTTTGCGTGTCTTTTCTATGACTGCTTTTGCCATTTTCTTTATAATTTTGTTAAGTTAAGGGGCTCGGTATTGGTTATCCTGTGTAGGTCTTCTATTCTTCTTCTCTCTATCCTTCTTGTGTTACTTATTTGGTACAGTGTCTTGTTTTGTATTCTCTGTAATTTGAGATTACTCCTCGACAATGTACACATCGCAATTGCTGGATAGATTAGCGTCAGTTGGATTATTGTATTATAAATCACTTTTGTTTCGTTGGTTGAGCGTTCTCAGTTTATATAGAAGTTTTAGTCCTTTTCTGCCCTTATCTATTCTGTCAGTTACGTGTTTGTTGTAACCGGTTTTAGATATTGTTAGCCCCAGTACTTTACATTCATTACTGTATGTATATCTTCCATTATTTAAGTTTATTTCCGCTGTTTTTCTCCTGAAATATCGTACAATTTTGAATTTATTCCGATTTGTACTGATCTTCCATCTTCGTCCGTACTCGTTTATTTTTTCGAATCTCTTCACCCGTTGCTCTCGATTGGAATTTAACATTCCTTCAAGGTGACACAATAACTTGCGTTATGTCATCAGTAAATTTTACATTTATTTTCCCCTACATTGCTGGGGGGGGGGGATATGTCAGCTGTGTAGACAGCGTATAATAGCGGATTCAGGCAACCGCCCTGGGGAACCCCGGCACCAGCTTAAAGCGCTTTCTTTGGTGATTGCCCGTGTCTATATACGCGTATCCATCTATTACTTAGTTGCACAGTAGCCTTTCAAGCGCATTGTTTAATCGAAGTCGAAGTATATTGCATTGTATGCCCGGTTGCCAAACTTTATCGAAGGCTTTGGACACGTCTCTACAGACGATGTCCACGCTCATTTTTTCGCCTTTCACCTTTCCTATTTTTTCCATTATTAGGCAGAGTGCCATATCCCTGCTCCTGTTTTTCAGGAATCCGAATTGGCCCCCATTATAAAGGTTGTTGTCCTCTAGATGTTGATAGAGTCCGTGCTTTATTAACTTTTAGAATACTTTACCGATGAAATCTAGTAGCGAAATAGGTCGGTGATTTTCTACCCGATATGTGGGTTTTCCTGGTTTTGGTATTTTCGCCACTTTCAGATCTCTAGGAAAGTAGCCCGTATTAAGGCATGCATTAAAGATATTCCTTAAACCTTCTAAAATATTATCTGTTGCTTCGATGTAGTTTCTCTTTGTGAGTCTTGAGACTCCTTGCGCTTTTTATCTAAAACCGCTTATCGCGGTTTTACTGAATCAATTCTCTGGTTGGTGTTTCTATTTGGGTCGACAGAGTGGTAGTGGTGAGTCTTTTTCCTTATCCGGTTCAGTTCTTCAACAATTTCATCCTCAAAGTAGGCGTGGAATTTTCTATTTCTTCCTCACTGATCCGAAAAACATTCCTCTAATATTCTCTGGGGGCTCTTTCAACCTCAATTTCTTCTTCCAGTAGGTTTCCTCTCTCGTCCTTAATTTTGGTCTTTTCTTTAGCTGGTTTGTTCTTTAATCTATTAACCAATTTCCAAAACTGTTTCGGTGATGTTTCTTCATCTATTATGCGTATATGGTTGTTCCAGTGTTCTTGTTGGTTATCTTGTATCATTAACATTAGTTCTCTCTTTTTCCTTCCCAATTGGCTACAAAGTTCCCTGCTTGGTCCGTCCCTCCGTATATGTTCCGAGGTAACTCTTATTTATATGTTTTTGTTTACCATTTCGGGAGTTCATCTGAATTTTTTTTATTGTTCTGTATGATCTCTTTGGGATTGCTTCCTCATTTGCGTTGATCAGAGCTCGTCTGATTTCTCTGAGTCCTTCGTCAGTATCCTTTGTCGTCGCTTGGCTGATTTTCCATGTTCATATCTTCTGGGAGTTTCCTTGTATTTTGTCCAGTCCGCCTGATGATAGGCCTTCCATTTCTTATATGGCTTCTGTATGGGATGATGGTTCGCAGTAAGCAGGATAGCTAGGTGGTCGCTGACGGGTATGTGTATAGGTTCTAGGTGATAATTAAACGGCAGGTTGAAGTTTGCCATGCAGATGTCTGGCTTCGATGCCAAGGTGTTGTTGGTGTAAATAGTGAATTCAGGCCCCAATCTTTGGAGCATTCCCCTATCTTACATCGCCTTCAAATGACTGCCTACATTGTTTGTATTCCTGTACCTATTTCCCGCGCACTGGGCGTTTAGGTCTCCTATGAAGATGACTGGTTTTATGTTGTTGAACAGTTTGGTGAAATTTACTATTGGTAATCCGTGCTTCCTCGGGGGTTGGTATCCTATTGCAATTATAAGGCTTGTGAGCTCAAGTTGAATTTCTATTGCTATATACGAATCTATAAGTCCTTCTTGCGTCTTGCAGTAGAGTTCCTTTTTTACCGCAATTGCGGCTCTGTCGAATCTCTGTCTTGAAGGGTTCGTCGCTATCCCATTATAGTTCCATAATGTTATCTTTTCCACTTCTAGATCTATCCCATGTCCTGAGATTAGAATAATATTAGTGTCTAGTTCCCTCAATAAATTTCCATATATATATTTCTTATTCTCCATCCCTTTGTGTTGTTTAGTTGCACAACTTCCAATTTCGGCTTGTCTATTTTGAGAATAGTTCAAGGTTCTTGTTCCTGTCCGTTTCTGGCGGTCCTATTTAACGCATTTTCTTCTTCCTTCCGTTCTATTCTAGTCTACACATATATTCATGTTTTCCTTTGCGTGAGAGAGAATTAGATGGGACTGGGAATTACTGTCTTGGGGTATATTCTTGTTAGTATCTGATTTCTTTTTCTTTTGTGTTTTTCTTCTCGTAATTCTGGCCTCATGAGTGGATACTTCGGTGCTGCTATCCATTTCAGTTTCATCTGTAGTGGTGTCCTCTCTTTCTTCTTCTTCGTTGTCCTCGTTTTGCTTTGTCTCTTTCTATCAGTTTCCTTGTGGTTTTGTCGTTGATTTTTATTTTAAATATGGCTGATGAGTCTACTTCCTTAGGGAATTTCATTTGTTAAAGGCCATTCTCTTTTAGAATTCCATTCAGGGTGATGGCATAGCTCCCGGGGTTTGCTATATTCATGATATGTGGGTGAAGTATGCATGTGAGAATCTTCACGTTTAATTTACCGTCTAGGTATATTTGCGTCTCCATCCTTGAAGCTGCATGACACTTTTGGCTGGTGCGGCGTGTGACATATTTCTTTGTCCTTTCATTCTTTCTTCATTATCTCCTTTCCTTTTGGTCAAGACATAGCCATAGTCCGGTGTGGCCTGCCGCAGTTTATGCATTTCATGTTTGTGCTCTGGCAGTTACGATGTGAGTGGCCTTCTGTCCCGCATTCAGAGCAGATCAGAAGATTTTTTTATTTTTTTTTTTTTTTGGGGGGGGGGGCAGTCTGTGGTTATGTGATCTTCCATTGCATATCAAAGGAAGCAGATTTGGATTTTCACAAAAGAATCCCTTCGGATGTTGGCTGGTGAAATCCTGGTGCAGAAAGCTATCAGCCGTTTTTTCAACAATTTGTGAAGCCATTTCTGTGTTCCCACACACTATCTTGAAAACCTGTGTGTGTTCTTTGAATTTTATGATATCATGAACTTTCAGCTACGTTTGCCTGGTTTCCAGTTCTTCCTTGATGTTCTGTGGGGTATGCATGCTAACCCATGGTTCAACTTTCCTACAGACGACACTTCTATTTCGTGATCTGTAGAGGGGTTTTTGCTTCTAGGTCGAGCTTCTTGAGAGTTATACTGCCTGCTGGGGATAGTAGTTTCTCCACATCCTTGTTCTTTGGACATATCACGATGAATCCCGATGGAACTTCTAAGCATTTTATTAGAGGGATTTGCAGGCCCGTAAAAACCCTTTGATCGACTTCTTGCGGTGTTTTCTTGGTTCCGTTAGGTGTGAGTATCAGGGAAAGCCGTTTGGTTAAATCCATTTTCGTAGACTTTTTTGGGAAGGAGGGGGCGGGGGGAACTGCCCCGTTCCTACTCTAAAAAAAAGACTAGTCCCTATTGTGTGTGTAACTATTGGTGCCTTAATTACCTTCCTAATGTCACACTCCGTAACCCTCCTACCTTAATAAGCCTATTCTAGGAGGCACCTGTCCAAGATCTCCGGCTCGTGTCCTTAAGGGACCCCCTTCAACGCGCCCTCTAGCAGGGCTTCCTTCTGAATTCGCTATACAGTACTACTAAGGAGGTCTGCGCGCAGTGAGTGTTGCGTTAGTGGCGAAAGAAGTTTGCGGTAAATAGCGCGAAGTGTGGATGCTCCCTCTTTCGGGGAAAACCCCGTACTTAGCAACAGGAGGTCTCTCTAATAAGACTAAGTACGTATGAATCTTGGGTGCTGTTTAGAAGAAAATGTTGTCGTGCAGAGATCACGTTCCTGGACTCCCGCAAGACTTTGCCTCCTTTATCTGGGAATACCGTAGAACAAGTAAAGTATCAGATAATCTGAGCCTTCTCCTGAATTTGCAAGTCTTGAGCGAAAATGTAATTAGTTTAAATTAAACAATGAAATACCGTCAAAGAAAACTTGACGTTTTCTACCCCGATTTTCCTCAGTGTTTCTTATTTATACCTCGTCACCCCACTGGGGAAGTGGTAAGAGGGGGGGGGGCTTGAGGACGGCCCAAGGAGGGTCCTTATGCCAAACGGTTTTTCTCACCAAGTCTTAAATCGGCTCCTCGTTAGCCTTCCAGCATGGGAGAAACACGTCTCCAATTTCTTCCTTGACGTGAAATTAAATCTCACTCTCCTGGGGGAGATCTTATAATTTAACCTTTAGGTTTTTCATAGCGACGAGTGGTGCGGCACTGCGGTTACGCGCTTGACCCGACGGGGCCGGGGCCGGATGTATTTGCGGTAATCGCCTCGTGACTCCACTGCGAGAGAACGGGGGAGTGATGATTGTTCTACACTATAGGTGGGCGCGATAACGAAAAAATGTATCACGATAGCTGATAAATCAATAACGATAACCTTATCGGCGATAACCGATAATCGATAACTGGCGATAAATTTATCACTCAATAAGGTGATAACCGATAAATCCAAAATTATAATACATTATTGATTATTGACTATATATAGCGTTATTTTATAATACAATAAACAATAATAAGAATCTTTGAATACTGTTTCTTATTTTCTTACCTGGTGAGGCTCTCCTTCATCTCCTCATAAGGTTTGAGGATCCTCCTCCCAGCTTGGACCTACCTATTTCTGCTCCAAGGCTCGCCCCTGTGCTAAACTGGAACCAAAACCTGAAATTATCGATTATCGCTAGTTTGGAATCCAAAGTATCGGCGATACCGATGAATCGATAACGCGGGGAAAAATATCGGATAACTGATAATCCGATATCGTAATCGCGATGAAGCCCACCTATGTTTAATACAAATCGGGTTTGATTGATGAAAACAAAGAGCATTTATTGGTTAGATTGCTTAAATAAGAAAAACGGTGACATTTGGGAACAATACAAGGCTTAAGAGAAGCAAATTATTCTTTCGTCTTGATGTTTATCAGTGTATTAATTCCTTGTATTATTATATAACAATTGTAAGACTTGATAGTTATTTAAGAATTTATAAAATATGTTAATGTAAGTTGAGAGAACAAATTTTATGTTATGGGAACCAATTAAATATATAAATTTATTATAACTAGTTCTTAAAAGAGCGCATTCATGTATTCGAGCTGTTAATGTAAAGAGGGAAATGGAGTGCGTTTAAGGATATTTTTTTTTTATCAAGAAAAGACATCTGAATACGATTCCATACATTCCTGCCCAATAAAGAGTATTGAATCCAGCTCCAAGATTCCTTTTACCTACTCAGCAAGAAGAGAACTTTCTATTTTTTGGAGTCCTAGCCTTACGAATACAAAGCATTCACTGATGAAGTAACTAGGCAGCCGCCCAACCGAATTGAGAAACCCATTTGGCTGCCCAAAAAGTGGTACCAAAATTCGGTGACAAATCACCCCTTGGTAATCATACCACTCTAGAAGAGGCTTACCACAGTTACCTTCTGACTATCACCTATATATTCAGGGAGGCAAAGGTGATTGGTTTGGAGGGTGAGAGGTAGAGTGAGCAGAGAGTTAAGAGCATTGACCGGTGCAGGTGAACAGCAAGGGCATTAAATTTGTACGGAGGGGGACTGTGGTAAATGATATATCTGTGCAGACTAGGAGTAGGTTCCCGTAAAATTTGGGTATTGGCGTGGTTTCGCTGAGGCAAAAGGCTTCAGAAAAAAAAAACTATTTTAAGGCCTGCAGCGAGCCATAATTGGCCCGAAAGCCGGGAATATTCCATGTGAAAGACAATTTTGAGGATGTTGGGGCGTTAATGATTGAATTAGACAAAGAAGCGGGATTATAGTTCATCTGTATTAGTCCAGATTTGCTCAGATAGGGGGTCAGCGTGGGTCAAAAGGTTTGGTGGCGATTGATAGGTAGTTTTATTAGAGATCGGAGAAGAATCTGTAAGAGGATATCGGGTAATAGGATGCTATATTGATAATTGTACAACCCGAAGGCAAATCATAATACGAGTATGTAATCAGGGAGGTACAATTAGGTAGTCGAGGGGCATAAGACAAGATGACACATGACTGACAAGGGTCAGTAGTTGGGGCAGTCTCGGTGGTTTTATTTGAGCATGGCGATATCCGGAGTGGTATCGACTCAGAGGCGTAGCCCCCGCTTCCCCCTCCCCCCGGGTGGGGGAAGAGAGGGCTACTGTGGCCAATCTTTTAAATTTTATTAATAAAAATATAAAATTTTCGAATACACATTTTTTGTAAGTATTCCGCAGCATTGGGACTGCTAAGAATAGTATCTGCCGTGCCTGGCACTACTTGTAAATATATGATATATTGTTATGGGGGCCCCACAATCTTGATTTGTGGGGAGGGGGTACTAGACATTCGACGGGTTTAAGAGTTTAAGTTAAAGAACTAGTGGGTTGCTGTCAAATCCAAGTGGATTCTATATGGCAGCTAGGATAAAACGAGGCAAATTTTCTATAAAAGGTGGAGAAGACCACTTTGTGATGAAAAAATAAAAAAAACGTAGGGTTAAAAGATTCCTTTGCCAATATGAATCGAAGACGGGTGTGTTGAGGGATAGTTAAAAGGGTCTGGAAACAGGAAAACCGGAGAGTGGCGAAATGGGTGCAATCTAATAAAAGGTGAGCAACCGATTGGTCCCCACCACAAAACCGACAGTAAGAGCTGATATGAGCATCCCCCAAACAAGATGGCCATGAGTAAGTTTTGTGTGGCCAATGCGAACTCGACAAAGGGCTACCTCCAACGATCGCAATCTATGAGGGATCGAGGGCCAAGAGTGAACATAATT
>OZ018317.1:202080306-202187806 GCA_963969495.1 Ceratothoa steindachneri | reverse complement strand
AGGATTGATGAGGATATTCGTGCCCTTTAGTTGCAAAAGGGTTTGCAACAAGAGCACAGTCGCGGGCAGGACAGTGGAGTCAGAGGCCGTTCATCCTCCCTTTTAAGATACAGCCAGGTAGGGAACTCCAGCACAAGAGGTGAGGCAAGGCAGGTTCATTTCCAACCTTCGTCAAATCCACCTACCCTGATAATCCTCAAGGTTACTGCTTGTATCATGTTAGTTATGGTAGCAACGCTGTGCGCTGTGTACAGCCTTGCAGCTTTTACCACGCATCTCTGCATTCTGAAAACTTTAACCCTCCAGCTAATCATGATGCTCAAGTTTCCTTTCCCCAATTTTCAAGCTTTTGCTGGTACCACCTCAAATTGGGTGCAAGAGCAGAAAAATGCTCAAGCACATGCTCGAACCATCAAAATGCTGAATCTTCCTCTCAAACTGCGCCTAGACTAACTTCATCACTTTCAAACCTACAAAATTCTACGTGTTCTCTTACCGAACCTTCAAACTCAGCGCAGCATACTTTAAACTAGAAACGCAAGTAATACGTGGATCTGTCACCTCTTCAAATTCATCCTTTCATTAGTTCGATCCTTCATTTAGTATTCATGACCTACTCTCTGGTTTCTCCTTCCAGGTTGACACTGGCGTTCAATGCAGTGTCATTCCTGCCTCTTCAGTCGAGAAAGCTTGCACTTCTTATTTTGTCCTTTAAGCTGCCAATTCATCGAACATAAGGACTTATGGGAAGCGTATCCCGTCTCTCTCTCTCTCGGGTTGTCGTGTTTTCCCATGGACATTCATCATTGCCGACGTCGACATGCCAATTTTGGGCCTCGATCTCCTTTCCGCTCATGATCATTTGGTAGATTCTCGTCACCGCAAGCTTATCAACAGAACCACGACATCAACTGTTGCTGGTAGATTCTTTCCTTCTACCAACCAACTTGTGCGGGAGTTTCCAAGCCTCAGTCTGCCTCCTTCTAAGGACAGGCCCATTAAGCACAATATAGTGCACAGGATCGAGACAACAGGAGGGCCAGTTTTCTCACGCCCTCATCGACTGGCCCCGGATAGACTTGCCCTAATGAAGCAAGAATTTAAATACATGGAGGCCGGGATTGCTTCCCCATCCGTCTCCCCGTGGGCTTCACCGCTTCATGTAGTACCTAAGTCAACTCGAGGAGAATTCGTTGTTGTAGGTGACTACAGGCGACTCACTGCATGTACAGTTCCGGAGAGGTATCCTCTACCTTTCTTATCGGATTTTAACTCCGCTCTCTTCGGTTGTTCCATTTTTTCTCGGCTATCGCCACTCCATTCGGTTCCTTCGTCATGAACCGAATGCCTTGCGGACTTTGTAACAGTGGTCAAACCTTCCAACGTTTCATGGATCAGGTTCTGAGAGGTCTTCCCTTCGTATTTTTTGTTATATAGATGACCTCGTGATAGCACCTTCGTCTTTAGAGGAGCATATTTCTCAACTTCGCCTGGTTTTTGCACGTTTAGATGAGTATGGTAGCGTACTCAACACTTCTAAGTGTATCTTTGGTGCACATAGCTCTCCTTTTTGGGACACCACATTTCCCCTGAGGGAATTCGTCCTCTAGAGGACAAAGTTGAAGTTATCCGGGCTTTCCCCCCACCTTCTTCGTTAAAGCAACTTCGTAGATTCTGTGGGATGGTAAACTTTTACCACAGGTTCATTTCAAACATCTCCCACATTATGCAACCTATCTACGAATTGCTTTCCAAGTCCAAGAAGAACCTTCCTCTTTCCTGGTCCCCCGAAGCTTGCGAAGCTTTCTCTTAAACAAAAGAGGCTATGGCTTCCACTGTCGACTTGGCCGTTCCTTGCCCAGGAACTCCCATAAGCTTTGCTTCAGACGCGTCCGCTACTCATGTCGGTGCGACGCTACAACAGAAGGTTGGTGACTCTTAGCAACCACTCGATTTTTTCCTTCTCAACTGAGGTACAGTACGTTTTCCTGCGAATTACTGAGCATATACCTCGCCCTCCATCACCTCCAACAATACTTGGAAGGACGTGATTTTACTGTTTTTACCTACCACAAGCCATTGGTTGGTGCGCTCGCCTCTAGTAGCACCTCTTCCGTGCACTCTGCGGTTGATACTCGTCGCCTTGATTTCATCCTGCAGATGACAAACGATATTCGCTATGTTCCTGGTTCTTCAAAAGTCATACCAGATGCGCTCTCTCACATTTCATCGATTTCGGGCACGTAACTCTCCCAAACTGCGCCCGTCGATTACGCTTGCCCAACAACAAGACGAAGATACGCAAACACTGCGTCACTCTTCTCAGATTATCGTTGGCGAAATAGACTCGCTGGACAGTCCCTCCAGACGTATCCTGGTTGACTATTCATTGCCCGACTGCCCTCGTCCACTCATTCGAGCAACTCGCAAGCTCATCAAACGTTATGCGTGGCTAGGTATGAACGCCGACGTGGACAAATGGACCCGCACACGTCTCCCTTGTCAACGTGCAAAGGTTCAACGCCACACAAAGTCCCCTCTGACTGCTTTTCCACTTCCATCGGCACGTTTTGACGCCGTTCACATCGATCTGGTGGGGCCTCTTCCCTTTTCGCGTGGTTGCACTTACATTCTGACCATGATAGATCGCTTTACATCTTAGCCAGAGGCAGTTCTTATCCCGGACATCAGAGCTTCCACTGTTACTCGAGCCTTTGTCTCAGCATGGGTTGCTCGTTTTGGTGTACCATCAACGATCATGCCTGATCGAGGTAGCCAATTTGAATCCCACCAATGGGATGCACTCATGTCAGTGCTGGGCTCCTTTCGTCTCCGTACCACTAGCTACCATCCCCAGAGTAACTCTAAGGTGGAACGTTTACACAGGACTCTCAACGGAAGCTTACGCTCCACTGACCCCAACATCACTTGGGTGGACAAGCTACCCTTAATTTTCCTGGGAATTCGTGCCTCGTTGAAAGAGGATTTGAATTGCTCTGCTGAGGAACTCGTCTATGGTACGCAACTTCGTCTTCCAGGTCGATTCTTTTCTTCTGCTGACTGTCCTCTTCCTTCCGACATACATCCTGCTGCATACGTACACTATTTAGTACGGGCGATTTCTGAGGTAAAGCCGACCGCTACAAGAGTGCCTGCTAATCAGAAACCTTTCGTGCTAAAGGAGATGGCAACTTGTTCTCATGTGTTTGTCTGTCGCGATTTCAATCGCAATGCCTTGCATCGTGTCTATGACGGGCCCTTTCTCGTCGTCTCCAGGAAGCCTGCTAATCAGAAACCTTTCGTACCAAAGGCGATGGCAACTTGCTCTCATGTATTTAATCCGTCGCGATTCCACTCGGACAACCCTTTCTCGTCGTCTCCAGGAAGCCGAAATTCTCTGTACTTCAGCTTCACACCGAGCAGGATACGGTTTCTATCGATCGACTGAAACCCACTTTTATAGAGGCCGTTCACCTGGAACAGTCACTATCTTCTCCTTCCAATATTAGCGATCCAGTGGTCACTCCTCCAACTCTTACTTCGAACCCTCCATCAAGTTCTCTTTTTTCCAACTATCCTACTCCAATTCCAACCCTACTTCAACCATTTCTACACCCCCTGAATTTTCCTCCCAATTGCTACCGCCTTCCCTTATGTTGCAGCAGGAAGAGCGCCTACCAGCGCACAGACTCGGACTGATGACAGTCGAGAAGGTACATAACGGATATTAAACGCCCCGTCTGCCCTCGCTCGCGACAGTCTCTCGCCTCTATCGAGCGGCAGTGCCAATCATTCGGCCTGCAATCTGTTTCAGCCACAAGGCACAGTGACACGTTCTGGACGACTTTTAAGGAGATCTCGCCGCTATATAAACTAAATATCCTTGTAAACATTTTTTTGTGTAGGGCGAGTTTTTCCCTCGGTGGGAGAGTATTATAGTGGTTTCACCCCTCCAAGTTTGTATATAAATTCGCAACCCCCCAAACAATATATATATATATATATATATATATATATATATATATCGGGAATGTATCAACTAGCAACATTTCCTTTCGCCATGCGCACGAAAATCCAGGCATCGTCCCATTTGAATTGTGCTCCCGCGTCAACAGGTTGGTCAAAATTTAAGTATAATTCTTAGTTGGTTTATAGTGTATGGTTATCAATGTGATTTATATTCGGTTAATAAATCAGCCTAGATATCGTTTCGAAAACCATAACCATAAAACCTTTTTGATCGAAAATGTCTGCCGTTAGCTTTAGGCCTAAAGGCGACAGCGAATTAAATTTTGGAATAATGACTTGGGCGTTAAGAAAGACAATTACACAAATATAAATATATTTATAAAATCAACGAATGTACAACGAGGTAAGTAGGTGGAACAATCAGGGAAACAAGCACGATCTCCCATGGAGATCGTCAAGAATTGACCATCGAAATTCTGTGAAGCAATCCGGGGAACAAACAGACAGGTCAACACAGCTAAAAAGAGTCCGTCTTGACATGATAAGAGGTAAAATCGCCAGTATTTAAGAGACAAAGAAAATCAGATAATAAAAGAGACTCTAAAACACTGCCTTTGGCATTTCGAGTGATGTCACTCCAGTATGGGTGACGGGCGTAAAAATATCCTAGTAATAAGAATGGGGAGGGCAACTGGTCTATAAGTTCTAAAAGGTCGGGTCTTGACAATGATAAACAAGGGGGTAGGTAAATAGAGCAAACGGTAAAAAGCTTGGTAAGAAAACCCTCACGGCAACAGCTTCGAGGGTAGTATGCAGGAAGATGGGACAAACATGGTAGGATGAAGATATCATGATTGACACCCCCCCTATGAGAGGGGCTTCCAGCAGGAGCTATAGAGTTGAAAGTGAGAAAGCCGGGTACCGGCGGAAAGGGCCGTATACCCAGTTTATTCTCCTGAAGGCAAATAACAGCGGGTTGGATAGTCATCAAAAGAATTTTGAGTTCTTCCCACTTTGGAAGAACGTCTTGACAATTCCATTGTAAAATGGAAGATATTATGTGTGACGATTAGATACCACTGTGGATATCTTTTTCTCTTTTAAGGCCGATATTGTATTTGAGGTTCGTCCCAAAGAGCTTGGGAGACGGAGAGCTGATTTTGAGGAGCCTGCTTTTGCAGGGGGAGAGATCATATATGGAGCAGTAACTGGGTTTTTTTCGTGGGTTTTGGAGAACCGACCGATGCCCTTGATTGTAATTCGGGCTCGCAACCTGGGGGAAAAGGAAGATCAAGAAGGGGTTTTTCGGCCGGTAGATCCGGATTCATAGGTCGATGGTATTTTCGGTGTCTGAGGAGTTAGTCCAACCGCCGCAATTGGTGATGTTGGAGTATCAACTGCTTCCATCGGATCTTGGGTTGAAGGGTGAGCGGAACGAACAGGTGATCTGAGCGAGGTGTGGAGCTGGGTGTATATCTGCCATCGTTTGGATCAGGATGGGGCCTAAGTCCTGTGAAGGGCGAGACGGACTTAAGGGCATAGAATGTTCACCCATAGGGGAGGAGTCCATTGGAGATTCTCGGGATTCGGCCGAGTCAGCTCCAGAGGCTGCCCGCTTATTGGTGGTCGATGACCCAGGTGAGGAATCCTTTCTCTTAACACTGGGCTTTGGGTCTCGGGGCCGGGTGGAGGAACCTTCACTGATCGATGTTGACGATTCTTTTAAATAGTGTCTGATGTCTTCAAGTGTCTCACCCTAAGCGTCTCTCCCAGCTAGAGCTGCTGAAGAGAGGGGGGCTACATTGGTTATCTCGGTGTGAGAGCGATGCTTCGACTGCATATTCTGAATATTTTTCGATGCTGCGAGTAGATCTAGGGTGAAGTGCTTCAGGCTGGTCGGAACTCGCGCGTGATGGTTGGTTTCGTCCAGCGTCACGTAAAACGTCAGAGAAGAGCCGGCCGAGTGGCGAGGTTTGTGCTCGGGCACGCTGGCGGGCCTCTCTTATATTTAGACGTAGGGAGTCGCGCAAAGCGAGAACTTCCTTTTCATATAAAAATATAGAGCAGAGTTCTGACGCAGCAATGTGGGTACCTCCGCAGTTGGCACAGCGGGGTGTTTTGGTGCATTCAGGGCCATGGTAGCCAGAGATGCAATTCACGCAGGAGCAAGGGTGCCGACAGGCACGGCCATGTCCAAATTGATTGCAATTGAAGCAGCATCTGGGTAGTTCGATGTAGGGACTTTCCGGGACACGAAGGTACCCAGCTTTAATATGCTGCGGCAGTTCTTGTTCAAATATTAAAATCAGTGTGGCGGTTGGGACTTTAGTGGAGCCTAATGTTTTAGTTACCCTGTGTACGTGTGTGACACGTTGGGTACTGAGCTTACTCTGAAGGCGGGTGGGGTCGTAGTCCTTTAGTTCATTTGAACGAACGACACCTTTGACGAAATTCAGACGCGGATGGGGCGAGACAGTTATTGGAATTTCAGCTATCGAAGATAGATTTCGCACAAAGTTGTGTTGAGAGTGGGATGACACCTCGACTACGACATCACCACTTCCTCTTGACCACATCCGGCGGGGTTCACCACAGAGGGACTCAAAAGATTCATTGATGTCAAACACATCGACTTTTTCAAGTGGGATGTCGGATGATGAATTCATGACAAGAAAGCGAGGATAATCAAGATCTGGGTCTACTTCGTTGGAATAGGCGTCCAACAAGCGAGGGAAGGCTGAAAGGGAAGCTAAGGAACGTTTGGCACGAGAACCCTTACGAGAAGGGGAGGTGTTTGGTTTATGGCTAGCCATTGCAAAAAGAAAAAACTTCGCATTCTCCCTCGGGGCTCCCCGTCATGGAGGCCTACAAGGGCCCGGCACTACTGCAACTATACAATCAGTTACGTCCGGCATGTCCTCTTGGAGAATGGATACGGATCCACCACATTATCTTTTGAAACCTAAGAGGCTGCCCGGGAAAAGCGGCCAACGATGGGTTTCTCCTTGGGCATGCGGTAGACGAAGGCGGTGGAGATGCCCAGCCTCTTTCACCTTCATGAAAGAACAATTCGGAATCAATCCATTAAACGAGCAGAGGTCGGGTATCGATAAGGATAGGTGAAGGAAGAGGGGGAAATAAAGGGCAGTGGAAGAGCGTAATAGAGGAAAGAAAGAGGGGCATGTCAAAAGTCTTGTTGGCAGCACCATGGGTCCCCTAAGGGCCCAGGGCTGACCTCCCTTGCCACGAGAAGGCCAGAGCCTCTCTGGAAACAACCCCTGAAGAAAAGGTGCCAGAGAGGAAGGGGGTGAGAGGCTATACATTGTATATGATTTTATGTCGTACAGCCACGTTTCTTCTGAAGAGCTCATGCTATAGGCGAGGGTGTGGCGTCATCATCGAGTCGGGAGAGTTTGTCGACGCAGGGGCTCAAAGAACAAGAATCGGAGACAAGGTGGAGAGCGCTTGGCTTTACTTCCCGCACGATCGACCCGTGGAAGGTTGAGGGATTCATTATCGGTGGCGATATTTGACAGCGATAACTTACGGTAGAGGGGATCGGGTAGCAACAACAGATTCCACAGATACCGACCTCTTAGTTGAGGCAGGTGGATGATTTATAAGTTCATAATCGTGCAAGATCATTGAATATTTAGTTTCAAATGTAACGTGGGTGAATTCATGATTGAAAATAATAATAGTAATAATACTAATAAAAAAGTATAGTGCTGAATGGGAGTTGACCTCGTTCGGTCTCTGCTTCTTCGATGGTTGTTCCTGCGATTAGGGAAAGGGGAAGGGATTTGTATGTGGAAGATGGATGAACAAGTACTTCGGGCGAATGTGGCACCGAGGTGATGCCGTTGATGCTCAGGACAATGTGAACACTTCCATGCGCCATTGGGCCGGAGAGGGCTCCTCCCACCAGTTCACAGAATCGACGATCTTGCAAAAATTCTGATATAATGGTTGCGAGGCGTCCCCTCGCCGCCATCGGGTGGAGTCTATCCATGACACCGTATCACATACGCAGGCAGTTAGAGAAATTGGACTGAAACCGGCAGGGGTAGAGTGATCTCTCCCCGGTTTGCGAAAAGCGAGCACAGTACTTAGCGATTGGCCAGGAGTCTGGGAGGATACCATCTAACCAGATCCAGTTGAACAAATCTTACAGAAAGGCTATGCCTCGCTCACACAGGTATCGAAGCATGGCATGCGGAAAATCGTCCGAATCAGAGTCTGTGTCCGAACACGAAGCGAGAGCGTAATTCAACTCACTCATGTAAACCTGTCGTTGAATGGTTCTCTAAGAGTTAAAATCCAGTTGGCGACCTTCCGCGACATCATGACGCGTATTGAATGCTAGCGGAGGATCCCGGCTAGAGAATGGGGTCGTAAAGGCCTCCGGCATGAACAAAGGGTCCGAGATTGCGGTCCCATTCTCCTGGAGAACGAGAGGGGTGTCCTGACAGAACTTGTTCCGAATCCTTTTGAATCTCTTCCACACCTCTGCGAGGGATCTTTCCCGTTGAAACGGGTATTTCCGCCATGGAGAGAGCCGGGCATGCTTCGAAACATAGCGGAGCCTAGCCTAGCTCGATGAAATTCAGACACTGAAATCGTTCGGGTGGCGCTAGTAGCGTATTTAGGCATATCGCTTCTGTTTGATGACAATCTCGCACTTGGCTGACCACCACAGAAGCGGTCGGCGTGCAAAAACGGCGAAGTTCTAGGAATAGTAGTCACGCCCAGGAAAGACGATGTGGCCGGAGAACTCAACGGACTCATCCACCAACCTAAACTCCTCGATTGAATACCCCCCCCCAAAAAAAAAAAAAAAATGCAGCTGTACATTCAGAGCACAAGGATATATCAAGACATGAAAATGAAGCAGTTCTGGGACAAGGATGCGTAAACTCATCCACCTATCTTTAACTACTCAATCAGGTCGGCAATGACTTGACCATTGGGATTGATCGAGTTGTCTCCCCACAGGAAAGACAAATCCTCAAGCGAGAGAAAGGGACTTGGCAACTGTGCCACGACTCGCGGAAGTCGTTTGATGGTGGAATGTACGGGGAAATAACAATACCTCCTGTCCAGGCGCAGCTGCACTGCTACTCCCTTAAAGGAAGTATTAATACAAAGAACAGAAGCGCTGAGTCCCGTCAGCACGGTAACCAGGAAAGCAAATCGTCGTGCCCTTTATGAGGGGGGCGGGGGGGGGGGGTAGAGATAGATGGGTCTACTGGTAGGGTGGGTGATCACTTATTATTAATATAACTTTGTGATAGGTGATACCAGGATGGCTACCAGACTTAACACACTACAGGTGAAAATACTCCTCCTTGTACAAAATGTGGACAAAAAGGCTGAGGGGATAGCCATAATGATAATTAATACATAAAAATATATAGGTAATAAATACTAATATAAAAATCATACTAAATAAGAATATTGAAAATAATAGTAATAAAAAAGTATAGTAGTGCTGAGTGGGAGTGAGGGTTAAGTGCCAGAGCAACTTTCACAGGATCCATCAGAGTTCAAGTCAACCCAGCGACAGGGCTTCCCTAATTTACATTCGGGCCGGGATGTGCAGCTCTTCCAAGTACCAGGTGTAACACGCTACACAAAGTGCACCAACAACTTTCCCAGGTACCATCAGAGTTGATGTCAACCTAGTGACAGGGTTTCCCTAGGCCAGGAGGAAGTGCAGCTCTTCTAGATGCCAAGTGTAACAGGCTACCCCGCTGTGGTGAAGGAGACGAGAGTTGGTATAGGAAGGCAGAAAGTCGAAAGTTGGTATACGAAGGTAGAAAGTAGAGAGTTGGTATACGAAGGCAGAAAGTCGAAAGTTGGTATAGTAAAGCAGAAAGTCGAAAGTTGGTATAGGAAGGCAGAAAGTCGAAAGTTGGTATAGTAAAGCAGAAAGTCGAAAGTTGGTATAGGAAGGCAGAAAGTCGCGAGTTGGTATAGTAAAGCAGAAAGTCGAAAGTTGGTATAGGAAGGCAGAAAGTCGCGAGTTGGTATAGGAAGGCAGAAAGTCGTGAGTTGGTATAGGAAGGCAGAAAGTCGAGAGTTGGTATAGGAAGGCAGAAAGTCGAGTTGGTATAGGAAGGCAGAAAGTCGAGAGTTGGTATAGGAAGGCAGAAAGTTGATGTTAGCGGGAAGAAGATAAGTTGGGGCAGGGTGGAACACTGAGTCCAATCAGCACAGCAGCTAGGAAAACACATTACTGGCACCTTATGGGACATCATGCCACAGATGACATCCCCTTTATTTTATGGATCTCTTCAGCTTGGGACATACAAGGCTATCTCAGTCCTGCCATCTCCCTCCCACCTCTATCACCTGCCGTACCAAGACTCACATACTTAGTGTGTGTCTGTACTCCTATCATTAGTCACCACTTCTTTCCTTTTCTTTCTTTCAACCCTAATTCAGAACACTAGCATTTAATCCTTTTTGAAGGGCCCTGGTTCTCTGTAGATATTTTTTTCCTTCCTCTCTGCTACTGATCTGCTCCCATGGATATAATTAAGAGTGTTTTACCGATCGATTATCCATCAATCAGCAGTCATGGTGTGCACACTCATATCTCTCTCAAAAATGGGAGGAATGAATTAAAACAAATTACAATATTCAATTATTTTTATACCTAATAGCTTATGTTGCAAGTTACAAAATAATGCAATTGAATCTATGCATGAAATCACTGAGCCTGCCATAAATCCTGAAATGGGGAGGGGAAGGACAGTTTCTGTAAAATAATCCTTTTGATCACCAAATAGCCTTAGATGGGTTCACTGTTGCCCTCGACATACTCTAAGCCACTTATTTGTGGTAGGGATATTTTTTTTTAAGCATGCAAAAAAAAAGCTTTAATTTCCAGACATCATCTTTGTGAGATAACTATTGCCAGAAAGTGTGCTAAGATAAAAGGAGCCTCTAACTCTTATCCCCTTCTAATTTCTGGCGCCACCTATTCAAGGTACAGAAGTATTCATCAAGAGGCATATCTGTCCTTATTGTAGCCTTTTGGGTTAAATACAAATGCTTTCTAATAAAAATTTGTGTAACAAACCTACGAATATTGCGATCTAGCACTGATATAGAGAGTTCTTCTTCGATATCTGGAATATTTTTATCATGACAGAGCTGTATAAAGTCATTGTATATTGTTTTAATTTTATATTGGCCAATAAATTCAATCAAAATTGATTTTGCGTGTTCAAGAATAGAGTGCGTCTCTTTACTCATTGATTTGCTGCCCATGTATTCTATCTCTACAGGACTATTGCTTGGGTTGGGGGAAACAGCTTTGACAACTGGATGTGATGCAGTTTCATTAGAGCTTGATGTCTTTATTGAACAATTTGAAACAGTTTTATTATCTTTTAGTGAAATACTAGGCAGACTTGTGTCATTACTGTCTGATGTTACTTTTGAAATGTCAGGAATTAAACTTGCATCCAAGAGTGATATTTTTCGAAATTTACATTTTAAATTTGATGAAGTCATCACTTCATATAGAGGGCTATGTAAATAGTCATCTGGTATTGCTTTTTCAGAAGCTGATGGCTGAAAGGTTGATTGCAAAGTTGTTTTTGAGATTCTTGTATCATGTAAATCAGAAGTCTCTAACTTTGATTTCTTTTCTAGGTGTGAGAATGAAGAAATGTCCTTTTCTGAATTTGTTTTGGCTCCCATCTCAACTTGTGTTGGTACAGATTTCTCTAAATCAACTTCAATGGGAACAGATTTTTCCAAATTGTCTGAGAGTAAAGAACAATCATCTTGAGGGGAGGGCATAGAACTCTCCTGATCACTGTCTTCCATTTTATAGATAACAGTATCACTGGAGACATCCGAGAACCTGTCATCATCAGAGGTAATTGGAAATGGGGAGTTGTTTGAGGATTGTACCACATGATCTTCTGTACCTTCATTTTTTATGTGGCTTTCTAAAGAATTTGCAGCCATTTTTCCATTTTCAAGGGTGTTTTGAGAATTTTTTATGTCAAGAATTGTTGGAGGTTGTGGCATGGAATTTTCCGTGTCTCCCAAACAAAACAAATAATTGTTTTGCTGCTCACTTGGAAACTTCAAAGACTGAAAATAATTTGGATTACATTCCTTAGAAGTTTCTTCAGTCAAAAAACTCCAATACTGATCATCTAATTTACTTCTGTTTTTCATTCTTAATTGGCATAATAGACATACAGTATTATTAAAATTTAAAGAAGTATAGGGGTTACACTTGCACTTAACAGAGTATGAATGGCGCTGCAACAAACTTTTTTTACCAATTTCAAAATCTTTAAAAAATGATTTTGTAAATATAGAAGATTCTTCATCAACCATATCAATTCTGTTCTGAAAATAGAAAAAAAATATCTAAATTTGGAACAATTTTGGGGGGGTTTTACTAAGGGAAAACATGAAATGACTAATGGAAAGTTAGTGGAATAGAGGTAAGGAATATTTTTTTTTTTATTGTGCTGAGATAAAAATGTCAAAACATATTTTTGAGTATAAATGCAGTGAGCAAAGGAAAAGGTGAAAGTATGCAACTAACCAATGACATGATTGCACTGTGTAACATTAAATTGTATCATGTGTAGATAATATATTTTGATCTACATCTGGCAACTGGCTACAAGGGCATTAGTCACTATAATCATCTTATAGCCTAATGTTACTAATGTTAGGCTTACAAAAAAAAAATCAAGTGTGGATGAGGAGACATGTGGAAGAGAGTAAGAATAGGAAGATTCACACGTAAAAGGCATGTTGCATTAGTGAGAGGGAAGAATATGCTAGATTTTATGATTGCAAGGAAAAGGAAGAAAATTTTGTAGGAATTTTTTTAAAAAGTGTGCTCATCTGGCAACTCCCCAAATTATTAACCAACCTATTTTTAAAATGGCACATTCAGGCACTGGGGAAAGAGAGGCCACCAGAGGCTACAGCATGATGCAACCAACACCCAAATACTAAACTGTGAGGTGGTCTGATTCTTCCCAATATTCTAAATGGACAGTTAAGGATTTATAGCCTGATTGCCCTATAGGCTCATCTGAGTTAAGTTGGTAATAAAAATACGAACTGCCGGCAAAAGAGGCAATCAAATAATGTGGACAAATATTATCAGTTCAATTAAAAAATTAAAAGCAAAATAAAAGAACTAACTAAAGACCTTCATGTAAAATATGGATGTACAAAGTTTGGAAAAAAACTAAGAGTATAATATGATTAAAATGTAGGGCAGTAGGAAGTAACTAAGGTATTAAATTTTGGAAGAAAGGCCAGCATCTTCCAGGAATCTTACTAAGTTGGGCACAACATGAGGCGGGGAATCTCTTAGAATAGAAGCAAAGGTGGTGTGAAGACTGAAGTACTTTTTTCAATTGGCAGAGTAATTGCGGGGAGGTGAGTAAGACGTGTTGAATTGAGATGTGAGAATTACATGTCTGGCAAGATGGTGGTTCCACGCTAGCCATTTTTTCACAAACTTAAAATTATCCAAATTTAAATATTAATAGCTCAAAAGAAAGGCAAGATCCTGTACTTTATTAATATGTAAATGATAAATAGATTGAATTTAATAGTAAGCCAACACGTCGATATGGAAACCAAAAAAAAATGTTAAAAAAAATTGAATTTAAAAAAAAAACTCAAAAGGTTATAGGCCTAGAATAAAAATTTATAGCTCATTTTGTAGGTAAATTTGTTTGCTATTACTACCACAAAAGGCAGGATAAAATGGGACACTGATCCCCAAATTTTATTTTTTTATTTTTATGTGAAAAATATATATTTTCTGTTGCTCAAACTATTAACTTGAAGCTTTTCCATTGTTCAGAGTGTATTAACTTTATTTGATGTTTGTCAGAGTATAATTTTCAGATTTAAGTGTATAAATACCTAACAAAATTTAATTAACATGCCTAGACACCATAAAAGAATGACAGTCACATGGTATGATCCTAGAAAATTAAGTGAGTTAACAAACCTAATGAAAGACAGTGGTAGGTCAATGAGGAATGTTGCTAGGGAGTGTTAACAATGTACCAAGAGAGACGTTGGGTGACACGCTTACCTCAAAGGGTGGGCTCAGGAGCAAGAACAGTTCTAAGTTTTGATGAAGAGAGAACCATTGTTGCAGCACTGAAGTTTGTGTCTAAATGTGGCTACCCTCAAGGTTGAAACGATGTTAAGGATATGGTTCAATCCTACATCCATGCAATTGGATGGAAAACCCCATTTAAGAACCATAGACCAGGAGACGATTGGATGTGTCTATTCAGGAAACATCATGCAGATGCCTTAAAGTGATGCAAGCCAGAACTCCTGACACTCGCCCGTGCAAAAGGATTAATACAAGATGTTGTTAATGGCTTTTTTGATATGTATGAGGCAGTACTACAAGAAAACTGCCTGCTTGTCTGATCAGCCTCATCATATTTTTAATTTAGATGAAAGAGGTCTCAATACTGACAAAAGGGGTGAGTCCGTTTGTTAGCAAACACAACAAAGATGCTTACATCAAGTCTCCAATGGCTGGCAAGGCTATGTTCTCAGTGTTGTTCTGCATCAGGAAATTATCTGCCACCATTCACTGTTTACAAGGCCAAGCACCTATATGAGTCTTGGACTATTGGAGGTCCTCAAGGAGCTGTGTACAGCTGCAGCGAGATTGGCTGGATGCAGGATGTGAACTTTGAAAGCTGGTTCCTCAAAGTCTTGGTCAAACATGTTGAAACTTTTGACAAACAAGTTCTGCTTACTTTTGATGGACATAACGGCCACCTCACCTACAATATTGTTAAAACTGCCATGGACAATGATATAATCATACTTTGCCTTCCTCCACACACATCACATGCTCTTCAACCTTTAGATGTTGGAATGTTCAGGCCTGTTACGTTGGTGTGAAAAAAAGGTCTTGAACACCTAATTCAAAGAGGCGCGAGTGGATGATGTGTTTCCCAGGTTGATAGCCTGCCTATGGCAGCAACTACAACCATCTAATGCTATCAATGCATTCTAAGGTGCTGGCTTAATTCTTGTAGACAGAACAGCTGTCATGCAATGGATGCTGCAATGTACTGAGGACACAACCTACAGGCACAGATGCATCCACATCAGCACCTACAAAACCTAGTACATCAGGAGGAACTCCAAGGAAGATGTTGAAGGATGCCATGATTTCTGTCATCTCTCCACAGGCTAGTGCAGGTAACACAAGGAGAAGTGCTAAGTTTGAGTGAGGTGATACGGCGACTTCAAAAAGAAGCAGACACCCATCAGCAAAAGAAAGGAAAGCAACATAAGAGAAGTGAGAAGCATACCAAGAAGAAAAGAGTGAAAGATGTTAGTTTCTCAGACAGTGACTTGGAAATTATTAGCAATTCTAGTGACAGTGACAAGGAAGTGAAGGCTACAGATTTGCGCAAAGGTGAGACCTTTGTAATTGTCGACTATGAAGGCCAATATTTTCCTGGCAAAGTGGAAAATTAATAAAGGAGGTATCCCCATTAGCTGCATGGCGAAATGCAGCCTTAAGGCATGGAAGTGGCCAGATGCCACAGATGTACACACATATCCACTACAAGACATTGTCCACATCATTAAGGCTCCAACTCCTTGTGGCAATTGTGGCCAGTGCCAGAAGTGGATGAGTACTGGTAGAGACTTAAAATACAGTGTACATAGTAGTTAAGGACCTAAAGTAAGATATAGTAAGCACAAACTCGAAAAAGACAAAAAATATTCTAACTTTAAGGCAACCCCCCCCCCCCCCGGAACAAAATGACCTTTTTCAAACTCTACAAACTCCAACAAGCAAGCATGGAAATGGACTCCTGGACCATCACACATCAAGGAGACTTCTACTACAAATTTAATAAGGTAAGACATACTTTGCATATGTTTATATACTAATTATATGCCCTCAGTCAGTGACCATTTAACCCTGGGGGCCTGGGGTGAAATGGGGCATAAGTCTTTTTCGTTCAACATAATTTTTGGAAACTTTATGATAAAAAATTCTTGTACCATGTCTCATTTTGTAGCCAATAGACACAATGTTATGATCCACACCTAAAACTTTCAAATATCTTTCTAATTTTGGCTGTGGAAAGCAAAACATCAAAAACATTCACCGTTCAACCCTATAATATTAAGCAATCTGAAGGGGTGGAGTTCTTACACGATGAGTGGGTCTCCTGGAGTTCTTTCATCGAGAAGGGTTCGTTGTAGCACAGTGTTTTGGACATTTCAAACATTAATGGTTGCGATTCTATTAGTGATTCATGTCAGTTGAATTCTGAGGGATCCACAGGAGATTGAGCTGAGCGTGTTCGCAATTAGCTGTGCAACATCCTGGGGAGCACTGGCTAGGTTGCCATTATGATGGAGGATGGGGAAGTGGGGGTGTTGTGAGGAGCTGCAGATTTTATGTATTGTTCACCAGACCTTGGGTAGAAGGGTGCGGGATGAGATGGATGTTTATTGAATCCAAGAGTGACATTTTGCCTACGGAAGGTCCAGCAGGTGACAGCGCATTGTCTTATATAGTTAGTGTTAGAAGACATGCGGGGATCATCTTGAAAGATGCAATGGAGCTTATTTCATTCATGCTTAGCAGTGCTATACTCTTTGTTCCACCAGGCGACTGATGGTTTGAGTTGAGCATTGTGGAGTGGAACATGTTTGTAGGTCATTGCTGAAAAAAGCTCCACAAACCTTTTTTTTAAGCGGGATGTACCATTTGTTATTTCATCAGACACAATTATGGAAAAGGACAATGTTACAAAAGCTTCCCAGTCAGCTTTCTGGTAGGCACAGACAGATCTATGTGGGTAAAGAAGTTTGTCTAGGGATGATAATGAGTAGGGGCTTCGCTGTTGAGCCGACTTGTTGTAAGACTACGTCTAGTACAACATGTTCTTTGCTGTTGTTTATGACATCATACCAGTACTGGTTATGAGCATTAAATTCTCCAGTTAAAAGGAATGGTTTCAGGAGTTGGGAGACAAGTTCATTCAGGGAGGCAAAGGTGCGAGGTATATTGAGCACACAGTTAAGAGCGTAGATCGGTGAAGGTGAATAGCGAGGGCGTTAAGGTTCATGTGGAGGGCAGATCATATGTGCGGACTAGGAGAAGGTTACCATAAAATTGCGGTTGTAAAAGGCTGACCTGGGTGTAGCTGGCAGAAGAAAAGTAAGAGGGGTCTAGGAGCTTTGTTTCACTGAGGCAAATCACTTCAGGGAAAAAATGTTTTAAGAGGGCCAGCAGTGAGCCATAATTGGCTGGGAATCTGCAGATATTCCATGTCAGACAGAATGTTGAAGACATTGGAGCATTAAAGGTTGAGTTAAGAAAAAGGGTGGGAGTATGGTTCGTCTGTTTTGGTCCAGGTATGCTCAGGAGGGGGCAGTACATTATCTGTGGGTACATGACAAGCGTGGGTTAAGGGTTTGGTGGCGATTGGTGGGTAGTTTTGTTGGTAGTCGGGGAAGAATCTGGAGAGGAGGATGTCAGGTTATAGGATGCTATATTGGCAGCTGTACAAACTGGAGGCACATCATAATCTGTAATCAGAGAGGTGCAGTTAGGTGGTATGAGGAGCATAAGGCGAAGTGGTGAGTCGGCCGGGTGATCACATGACTGGCAAGGTCAGTAGTTTTATTTAAGCATGATGATATCCGAGTGTTGTCGTTATCAGTGCAGTGAGGGGGATCTGGTGTACCGAGCCCATGTAGTTTAAAGAGCGAAAGGTCTACAAGATCTCTCTCGGCAGGTGAAGGTATTTTCTTGGATAGTGTGATTTGCGAGGGGCTATATGAGGTATATGATTTAATGTTGTAAAGACACGTTTCTTCTGGAGAGCTCAGAGCTCCAGGAAAGGGGGAAGGGGCATCATCCTTGAGTCGGTTACCTTCGTCGTTGCAGGGGCTCAAAGAGGAATCTGAGAGAGAAGGTAGAGGGCACTTACGACCTCCACCTCCCTCACGATTGGCCCATAGGGGACTAAGGGATTAAGTTCAGTCTCTGCCTCTTTGATGGTTGTTCCTGCGATTTGGGGGAGACTCACATTTTGAAGATAGGTGAACCACATGTACTTTGGGTGAGAGTGGCACTCTTCAACCGGGAGATATAGGTTGTGTTTCATCAAGATTGGGGGGTGATATTGGTTCTTCTATTGCGTCACCTTGTTGCGAAGGTGTAGCTGGGTGTATTCGCAAAGGCTCCTTGGTGCTTTGTTTCAAGGGAGGGGCAGTCGTTGGAGATAGAGACGCTAGTGTTAGATGATCAGTTCTGAGTGCTGATGTGCTAGACATGGATAGAGTGCCGAGAATGCTAGAAGCACCACTTGTCACAGCGGAAAAGGTGGGTGTTGATAGTGTGATGCCTTCTTCACATGTCTAGTTTTGCTTGGCATCTAGACACTACATCTTAGGGAGCGAACGGGGATCTCCTGGTGATAGAGGTAGTGAGGGCACTTCTTGTGGCGGGTATGATGTGGGCTGCCCCAGTTGAGTCACTGGGTCTCTTCTGTACAATTTGGGGCCTTGTTTCCCAATTGTCCACATGAAAGCACAGATTCCCTGTGCTCTGACAATATTTTATGGAGTGAGTGAATCTGCTGCAGTTACGGCACTGGGGTGGGGTGGGGAGTTCTTGAATTTTATAAACATTCGCTTTGTTATTTTAGTTATCTTAGTAACCCTAAATGGAATGGAAGAATAAAGATGGCTTTTTAAAAATAATGACTGATTCAACATTATGTTGCTGGTCGGTGAATACTTCTTTGATGATGGAAGCGATGAACTTGTCTGTGGCGTCAGGTCCTGGGAAGGAGTTATCCACTAGGACCATGCAGGTCCGAACATCAAATTTGTTCTTATAACTGGCTGAGATTTTTAGAGAGCCAAGAAATTGCAGGCTAAGCAGGCATTGGAAGAAGACTCAGTGGTAGCTCGGACTATTATATCCGTGTGTGAGTCAGCAATTGAGAAGTCAGTGACGGATTTAAGGAACATTTCTTTTAAGGCATGGTATGTATGTAAGCCACAGACCTTTTGTTCTTCTGGAAGATGTAAAGATATATAGCGGAGACCAAGCAGAGGGAGCTAGGATGCTATGTAGGTTTGTTGGCGGTTTTCTGCAAAGATTGAGGTGCTGTTGAGCACTAGCAGGTTGGTTGATATTGAGAGGGGGCAACCTAGAAGTGGTTGCTATGATGATTTCCGTTTGAGGGTGATATAGAGGTTGTCACGTAGGCCTCTAACTCGCCTGATCCGAATAGAAGTCCATGATCGTATCCAGTGGGAAAGCAGGGGTTGGGTGATCAAAAGTTGTTTTTTTTAATTTTCATTGATGGGTATAGAGACCCTGTTATTATTGCGGGATGCAAACGCTAATCACCCCCTGCAGTAGGCCACTCCCCGAGGGGTGAATATGAGGCAAGACCTCCCACCCAGTGGCCAGGCAGCCCATCAGCATGGCAGCTCCACTTTGGGCTTGGCATAAAATTAATAGTCTGCGTAAAGAAAGAGAGGGTATGCAAGGAAGATGAGGGGGGGGAGGGGGAATCAGGTTGTTATCCCCCCTCCAACTGGAGCTCAAGGGTGTTGCCCCCCCCCCCTCCCCCTGATCCGGGATGGTTGGGTGAGAGGAAGCTGGTCTGCCCTGTGAAATTAGATGCTAACCAGAGAATGATGTGGGAGAGGTTGTATGGAAAGTGAGGAATTAGAGTAAGAAGACAAGGTGTCATATAGGAGGATAAGCTAGGGCCAGACGGGACACTGAGTCCCATCAGCACAGCAGGTGAGCGCAAATACATTCAAAGTAAAAGGGATAGAGGGTGGTGACCTAGCGCATCATGTTAAGGCAACAAGTAGTGCGTATGATTTTTTTTATAGCACCTATCTGGCAACCGCCTACAAAGACAAGTTGCTGTACACAATCTCAAGCCTAATACGAAGCTACATTAAAATAAAAGTAAAGACCAACTCCCAAAAAACACAAAGCAAAAGCAAGAAGGAAGCCTGCTCCAGCATCTGGCGAAGCCTGACAGGCCAAGTCACATGATCTTGCAATCAACACAAAGAGAATCAAATGAAATGTAGGTTTGCAAAAAGTGATCAAGTATCCATAAGTCAAGGAGAATACCCTCTGTCCAGATCCTATTGAACAAATCTAGCTGAGGGGCCATGCCTAGCTCACATAGGTGTTGAAGCATGGCAAATTGGACACTATCTGGACCATCAGTGGTGTGTCTGCACACAAAATGAGAGACAACAAGGAAAGTAAGTACCCTAGGAGACCTTACGGTCCATTCAATGAGGGTTCTCCATCTGTGGAGGTAAAGTCCAGTCAGTGGCATCACGGCATGCAGTGAATGCTGGTAAAGCAGAATCCTTGCTAGAGCATGAGGAAACAGGCACAAAGAACCACCATGGATACGAGCTCGGAGATTGCAGTCGCATTCTCCAGGAGAATGGGAGGTGGGGGCGGACTTGCTCAAAATCCTTTTGACTCAGTTCCATACCTCTGCAAGAGGGGTCTTTCTATTAAGTAAAGAAACGTATGCCAAGAAGAGTGGCTAGTGTGCTTCAATACAGAACCTAGACCTAGCTCAACAAAATTCACCAACAGTTAAATCATTCAGAGGGCACTTAGAGCGCAAAAAAAGCCTAACATTTGTGTTTGCGGGCTGTCTCACACTCGAATGACCACCACAAAAGCCTAGCCATTTAAAACAACCAGGCATTCTAGGAATAGCAGTTAGGCCAACAGTGAGGAAGTTGCAGAACTCAATGAACTCATCCACCAACTTAAACTCCTCAACTGGGACAGAGAAATCAGTCACTTCCTGAAATAAACCATTGTACCTGTTTCAAGCACCATCAAAGGAGGGGAGGCCTCTTAGCAGTCCACAAATTATTTGAATGGGAAAGTTATCACTACCATGGTCATCAACCACCACCCACCCAAAATTAGGCTGTGCGTCTGAAGAGCACAGGGATAGATCAAGACAGGAAAATGAAGCAGCTCTTGGGTAGTGATACATAAACTCATCCACATTTAGGACACCTACCTCCAGCTTTTAAAAGAGATTGGCAAGGGTCTGAACCATGGGAGTAATAGAGTAGTCTCCTCAGATGGGGTATCTACCATTCAAATTCCTGAGCAGTAGAAAGGGGCTTGGCAACACCTCTGGTGGAAATCCTCCTTCATTGAGGTCAGCTGACAGCCTGGGGTGGTAGGGTCGCAAAACACTTAAAACCCAGTGTTGCTGCTCTGATTTGGTCAGCAGAACATAACATGATAGGGATGTTGTTCAAAAGGTTTCTTGGCTGGAGCATAAATCCAGCCCAAATGACAACTCAGGGAAGGTATATTTGGAAAGGAAATAATAAAAGAGAGAGTAGAAGAGTGAATAGGAAAAAGTCTTTAACAGGTTCAGTGTTCAAGGTTATTGGTGGCAGCAACAGATCCAGCTTGTGTTCGAGCGTCGGTTTCATTATCAGTTATCCGGTCTCCTCAGCTGATGTTTGTGCTAGATATGACTTAGGAGACAAAGAAGACTGGAAAGAAAACAGACGAATGCCATTTGCACTTGAGCAGTAATATGTCCACTGTGGCTCAAAACTGAGACATGCGATTACTGCGAGTCTGGTTGCATCGGGCTGTTGGGTTCTTGGTCTATCAAGGCCCGCCTTTGTCATGTCTGAATTCTGGGCGTTGCCCTCCTCCACCGGAGCCAGACATAGGAATTTTATTTGGCTGATGTCTGCTTGGCCAGCTGTTGGTTGAGTTTAGTCTGGAACCTCATCCACGACTTTAACACCTTGGGTAACTCTGCCAGGAGTTTAAAACTTTCAATGGCATCGCTATTGGAATCATTGGAACACTCAAGCCCTTCCACTAGAGACTTTGGTAAAGTTCAATGAATGAATGATTTACAAGATCCATATCTTCGATCTCAGGAACATTTTTAGTAGCATCTTCAAGGCCAAACACTGATGACAAATGTGCTATCTGATCTCACAAGGAATTTTTGTGGAAGGGGTTGAATTAACTTATTAAACACACCCAGAGCTAAGAATTTGAGCAAATGGGTTACTAAGACAACAGGGTTATAAGAATAGATTTATTTAAGAACTAACTAATACACAAAAAGAATATTTACAATCAGAGAAATGCCACAAAGCTGGTTTTATCATTAGACAAAAGTAGACCCAAGAATGGAACCCAAAACAAAAACAGTTTTCAAAAGGTCATGAAAACAACAGAACTCTCCCAAAGAAAAATTTAGGTAATAATGAAACAGATTTTCAAAAAATTTACTAATTTAGGAGTTATCATCAGAATGAATCAATGTAAATTTCATAAAAGTTATATAATTTGTAAAGTAGATAAGGAAGTTCAAATCTTGTGAACTTTATTATTTATTTGTTATTCTTTTTTATATACTTACTGGGGGTCCCTTTTTTTCTTTTTGAGGATAAAAAATTCAGGTTTCTCACACTAAACTTAATGTTTGAAATTCAATCATTCTGAATCCTTAAGTTTTGTTAAAAAAAAACTTTTTCTCTGAAAAATATGAATTTATTTAATTAAAATACTTTAACTAGCCTATTTAAATACAGGAAGGTCTCGCTTATCCGGGTTAATCGGTGCAAGCAGAACACCGCAATAAGTAAAAACTGAGCTAAACGGGAACGTTATAACACGTAAAATGCTGCAATGTTGCTGATGTCGCACAAATCTTATGATATAGTAACGAAACTGTGCTAAATGACAACTATTTAATATTTACCTAAGCCACAAGTTAAATTGGTTAATATTAAAAAGGTAAATGAAGTAGCCTAAACTCAGTTTTTTATTTGAAAAGTTTATTTATTTTTCAAATAAATTAAAAGAGATGTTTGTTTTAATGTTTTCTTCTTCTTTTCTTTGTACATTTGTTTGTAGCATCTAATTACAGAATCCATTTTTCAACAAACTTTCATTGCACGATTAAGGTTAGGATCATTATCTATTAATTTCTGTTTTACATTTTCGTAATCACAAAAAAATGCATCAAGTTTTTTTATTGTGAACTCCTTCATTGGTGGAGCTTCCTCTTCGATATCTGTTTTTTTCATACGCCTGATGTTGTTCCATCTCAACAAGATCTTTATTTGTCAATTCTTCCTCATGAGATTGTAGCAATTGTCTATCTCATGAAAATCCAGCTGCAATCCAAGATCTGTAATTTGTTGAATGATTTCAGTCTCAAAGCACAATCATTAGCAGAATCTGGAATGATTTTTTTCCATACAGATCGCATGTTATTTGCTGTCACTTCATTCCATACTTAAATGATGATTGCAAGTGAAGTTTTGATGTTGAATTTTCTTCAGCTGTCTTCTCAATTGCCTGTGAAAAGGTTTTCCTCATGTAATACGACTTAAATGAAGAAATTACACCTTAGTCCATGGGCTTTAGCAGTAATGTTGTATTGGGTGGCAAAATATTATCTTAACATTCTCACACAAGTCACCTAGTGCAGTTGGGTGACCCGGGGCATTGTCTAAAATGAGTAACACTTTAAATGCTAGATTCTGAGAGTAAGAGATATTTTTCTACCTCAGGACAGAAACAATTCACAAACCAGTCTTCAAAAAGTGATTTGGTTACCCACAATTATTTATTAGAGCGCCAATAAACTGCTAAGGAATGGTTGCCGATATCTTTTAGAGCCTGAGGATTGTGATTGATAAACTAACATTGGTTTTAATTTATAATCACCTGAAGCATTTCCTCCCAATGAGTGTGAGTCTATCCTTTGCCACTTTGTATCCTGGTTGCGATTCGTCTTTCTTGGCTAAATTACTTTTATTCAGCATCTTCTTCTAATACAAACCAGTTTCATCCACATTAAATATTTATTCATCGGTGTATTCTCCTTTTATAATTTTCTTTAATTCTTTGGGATACTTTCAGCTGCAATGTGATCGGCACTCGCACTTTTACCGGCTACACAAACATTATAAAGGCTTATTCGTGTTTTGAAATGGTCAAACCAGCCAGTACTTGCAGTAAAAGTTTTGTGAGTCTCCTTTTCATTTCCATTTTCTATCCATCTTCTTTCAACAGTTTCGAATAGGCTCAATGCTTTTGCTTTAATTGCATTTTGATACAAGTTTATTTCTTTTCTGATTAGTCTTCAATCCATATTGAAAGCAAACGTTCTATTTCAACCATTGTAGATAATCCTGTTCTGGCTGCTTGTAGACCAGATGATGATGAAGCCCTTTGGCCTTCATTCTTGTAAAATTTGCTTCTTTCCAAAATACTCTGTATTGTGGATTCATTCATCAAGTAATCACACCCTATTTTAGCCTTTGTAGAGCCAGCTTTATATTTATTAATTATTTCAAGTTTTTGTTCAAATGAAATGGCCTTTCTCTTCAGTTTCAAACTAGTACTGGTAGATTCACATTTCATTTACCACTCATTCTTAATAGGGGTTTGTTATAGGCTATATACGTGGTTTGAACAATGTAGACATTTGGTGCATTTTGAAAAAAATTTGCCCACAATAATCTGCCATTCACCCCACTATGGATTTTTTACCACTTTGCATTAGTGTTATTTTACACTACTTTTCCTTGTTTATGATAGAAGAGTATGAGTGTTTCATTAGGAGAGGGTAGAAGGGGGAGGGGATAGTCTTGGTTGTAGATAGAAATTAGGTGTAGATTTATTTTTATAGTATAGATATTATTTTCTACAATTTTTTCTTTGTTGCATGAGATAGTATGTGTATTAAAGTTTTAACAAAGATGTAGTTTTGATATATACTTAATATTTTAAACAAAGAGAGCTGATTTTTCATAAACTAGAACCACCTCTTGGCTGCAGAACTGAGGCTCAATTATTCGTTAGTCAGACCCATTAACTTTGTGGTAGTTGTCAATTCTTATTTTGGCAGTAAATTTTCTGAGTCAATTTGGCTGGCCTGCCTCCATTCATTAATTAGAGAGCCACCACTGTTGCCACAGCCGATCCTGTAAATGGAATGCCCCAAAAAACTCATGAAAGAAGTCTTACCCTCCAATTTCCCTTCCCTCTCCCAATTCCTTCCACAGATTGAAGAGGGTCCAATATTTTTTTTTAATCAAAGAAGGGTCCGTATTTTGGAGCATTATTATAAGGCTGACAAGGACACTAAGATCTCACAATATATATATATATATTTTTGTTATAGTTGGACGGCGCCGTCTCAATTTATTTCATTTGTAAATATTTATGTGTGTATATATTCTAAATTATTTGGGGAAATAAAACTAGATAAGGTAGAAATCTGTCTCCTTTGATGCCAGAAGTGGACTTTTATCTCCCAATCATTCAAGTTCCCAAAATCTACTAAAAAGTGTGGAAGGTGGGTAGTATCCCAAAAGAGCAAGGGCAGATAGCAAGCATAGTCTCCTGCAAAAAAAAATTAGCTAATAGGAGGAGACACCTCCACAGCAATTGCATTGAAGGAATATGCCCACTAGTCCTAGCCCAGGGACACCTTTAGGAACCCTAGAAGATGACCCACAACCACCTTCAGGCATGTTACCTCCTACAAGTCTAATAACTTGGTGGAGAGAGACACAACCATTTTGGCTTTGGGAAGCGGCCACCCTTCTGGATAGGTAGGGGGGGGGGACTAGTTTTAGCTGAGGCTGCATGTAAACCCTTTGTTCCACCACCTCTACCAGGGAAGCACTCAGGGTGAGTAGAACCTGCAGAAGGGTTCTAAATGGAGTGCAAAATTGAATGTGCTCATAAGCCTGGAGGGGCTAGGAGCAGAGGGTGCCTTTTTAAAAATTGAGGCACAAGACATCCAAGGCAGCGCCTGGCATGCCAGGACCTAGTTCTTAGACTTGAGATATGCAAGAAAACCTGCATCATGAATGGCCATAATTTCCTTCACCAGGAGATATGAACCACAATGCTTTAAAGAAATGGGGGGGGGTGCATCTCTCCGCAATTGACACACTTGGCCATACATGATGGGAAATTATTGGGTACGGCCTCGGAGCTACTTAGCATTCAAGTGAGTTTGCACAGCAATTTGTATGACCAAAGCAATGGTATTTCCATGGAAATAGCACAAATGCCTTCACAAGGTACCAATACCAACTAGCATGCACCAACTGAGGGGGACTGTCAGTGAAACATGAATATAGTGTTGGCTCTCACAGCCCCACCCTGTTTTCTTATCACACTTTGTAGCAAATGGCGACTGTGTGCGAGAGCAATTCTCCCCATTTTGTTCAAAATGGATTTTCACTTATTTACTTTTGTCAGTCTTTTTACTCTATCTTTCTTGCTTTATGATAGGATTTTTTCTTTTTAATTTTAAGAGCCCACCTGATGACTGCCAACAAGGGCAAAAGTCGCCATAATTCACACAAAATAATACTAGGCTAGAGGAAACAGTAAATAACAAATAGAGCTAAAAAAAAGGGAACAAATGGAAGATACAAGCTAAAAACAAAAACACAACAGCAAAAAATAAAAAAAGAAAAGAAAGTAAAAAGGCAACAAGAAGGAAGCCCGCTCCTGAATAGGGGGTAGGCTGGCCTTCCCCTGGAGCAGTAACATGTGACCTACAACAAAAACTCAAATAGAATGGAGAAGGCCAGCCTCATCCCAAAAGTCCTATAGTCTGCAAATCTATGTGCACAAACCAGTCCCGAGTACAAAGGGCAAGCGGTAGTGACCCCGCTCATCCTGGTACCAAGACAGGTAATGTGCGCAAAGATCACCCAGACTGGGGAAAAAATGCATTCATCACAATAAGGTTCGAGCGAGCGATCCATCAAAGAGCAGTGTGTCCCGCAAGTGTATCCAATTTGGAGATGACAGAAAGCAACCTGAAACCGCCGCAGCATTGGAGGGTTAGGTTGAGGGATGCGGAGGCGAGCAGTCAGCTAGGGGAGGGAATGATATTTTCTGATCCTTTTTTTATTTTGTTTATAATATAATCTTAAATTTATTCTTTACACTTAGTTTTCTTAAATGTATTATAAATTTTTAAATTCTGCATTCAGCTAGAAGGGGGGGATGGGAAAAATGAAATGTCATTTTCTCATAAATTTTTAAATTCTGTATTGTAATATAATTTTAAATTTATTCTTTACACTTAGTTTTCTTAAATGATTATTTAAGATTCAGTAAGGTTTTTTTTTTTAATTTAGTCTGGTCAATATTTTAAAGCAAATGTGAACCACCACAATGGGCTATTGGTTGTAAATTTTTGATGGGATGGAACCAGGTTATCTATATGTTTTAGGGTATTAGTGAGCGAGCATTTTTGTTTTCTTTCTTTTGTAGAGTGCTCTGTGCCCCTTGACTGCCATAAGTGATCCCTGAAGATCCTTTTTAATGGTGTTTGTACAATTTCCTAAACCAGAGAAGCAGAAGACCTTCTCAGCAATATCAGAAAACCATTGCCACAAACACTAGCACTATACTCTCATGTTGTGGTGGAGCGAATGTGAGTGTGTAAAAGGGCCATTCTCCCACCCCTTTTCTCAGTATCCTCTCCCTCCCTCTGTAAGAATGCGTGTGTGTGTGTGTGTGTGTGAATGGGAATGGGTTTGTTTTGTTTTTCTTTATCTTATGTATAAAATGATTACCATGTTTTTCTTTCTTTCCAGGCGCCATATTCTGGAAAGATAGTAGCTAGTTTTGATATATCACTATAATTAAAACAAAATAGTACTTTGTTTAAAATAATCTTTTATCAAAAGATTATATTTTGAGGATTGTTTGGATATACATCTAGAGGTAAGCTAGTCAATAAATTTACTCGGGTAATGCCCACTTATTAGTTTCCCTTCCATGTATAAGTAAATGGGTCATAAACGGAGGATATATCTCTTCTACAGAGAGTGGAAGCTTGGACGGACAACAAGAAGGGTTCTCTAGACGAGTGCCCCATCCAGCCCTGAGACGGAAGGCTTTCATACCTCGCTAGACACCTGGACCACCATACCCGCATTGGCTGACAATCCTGCCTCATTTTATGTTAGCCTACTACCACCCACCTCCAGCACACAAGTGATAGCGCGTGCCCCTTTTCGTTCGGTTGTTGTTGTGTTTTTTATGTTTTGTGTAGATATATTTAAGTAAATTTGTTGTATTCGCCTGTTATAAAATTCTCTTTTGGTATCTTATTTGGATTGGGGAATTTGGCCTCATTTTGAAGTGTGCACACTTCCCTTGTAAATATAAATTACTGTAACTATCATTGTACCTATTTTGTAAGTAAAGGGACTGTATATACAATCCATTTCATTCTCCCTCAATTTCTCACGTCCGGACAGTGTAGGAAGCGGGTTGGATCGATTGGGATTAGAGATATATTTTCGGCCCGCTACATTTGGCGCCTGAATAGGGACGTGAGACTTCGAAACCGGGAGTGTGACAGGATTGGATTGCAGTCCATACCCAATTAGTGTGACAAGTAGTTTGACTGATTTTTCCCTCCTCCTATCTTTTAACTAACTTGGGAACAATGGCTGTAGCGGAAACATTCAATGAAGAAGTAGTGCGATTGAGACTGGAGTTGAGAAAGAAAGAAGAGGAGTGTGAAATGTTGCGGGGAATGATGGAGGGAATGGAGAATAAAATAAAAGGGATCAATGAAAAGACTGATAGGATAAAGAAGGAAATGGGAGACCGAAGGGGATCAGACGGACCGACGGATGCAGGACCTATATAACATGATGACAGGGGCTGGATCAGCCCCAGGACCTACAACCCTGACCCCTGCTCCTACTGAAGGGACTCCGCTAAATGGAATGGATGGCAGTATGATTGAGTCTAAAGAAGATACTGTGAGTGGTAGGAAGAGAGTGGAAAGTAAGCATGGTTCTAAGGTTAAGGATAGGAAGGCGAGAGGGAAGAGTGTGGATTCACTATACTCAGATGAGCGAGAGAGTGACGATATGATTGGAATGAGTGAGACCGAGAGTAGCTCTTCGGAGAGTGAAGTGAATGTGGGGAAAGGAATTTTGATTAGGGAAGTGCCAAGGATTGATAAGTTTAGATTGCATGGGGGAAAGAGTATGGATGAGTTCTTCGGGGATTTTGAGCAGTACTGCAAGCTCAAGTACCCGCAGAACAAGGGTCACTGGGTTAGTGTTCTGGGAGATTGTTTGGATGGGAAAGTGTTGGAGTTCTTGCGAGTGATAACGAGTGTGGGAGAGCCAAAGTACGATGTAGTGAAGAAGAGATTGATTGGGCAGGTGAAACGAATGAAAGAGAGTGTGAAGTATAAAAGGGTGAATGAATTTGAGAAGGCTCAAATGGGGAAGAGTGAAAGTGTGAATATGTATGCACATAGGCTTGAGAGTATGGCAAGAACGAGGTATGGTGATGATGATGTAAATGAATGTAAACCACTCATGAGGAAGTTTTTGGACACAATCCCGCGAAAGGTGAGTGAATGGCTGAGTGAAAAGAGAAAGGAGAGAGTAAGACTGACAGGTGAACGGTTGATGTGGGAGGATGTGTTGGAACTGTTAGAAGATGGACAATTT
This sequence comes from Ceratothoa steindachneri, assembly GCA_963969495.1. Taxonomy (NCBI): domain Eukaryota; kingdom Metazoa; phylum Arthropoda; class Malacostraca; order Isopoda; family Cymothoidae; genus Ceratothoa; species Ceratothoa steindachneri. The sequence goes on along the minus strand of OZ018317.1, from coordinate 202,158,229 downwards.
GATGATGAAAGCGATCTAGAAGAGGATGGATGGATGGTACAGTGTGAATGTTGGGGGTAAGAAGCCCAGGAGCTTTCATCCACCCCAGCAGTTTGTCAGCTACAGGGATGCCCTGAAGGCTGCACCAGCTGGAGTGATGTCGAACTTCCTGGGCCGGCAGAATGGATGGGCAAATGGAGGGTGGTCGAATGGAAGGGGGCAGATGAATTTCAAGCGTGGGAACGGATATATGAGAGAGAAACCGAGGTATGTCCCAGCAAACGAGAGACCGAATGGTGGGAGAAAGATTGTGGAATGTCGTCGGTGTGGAAGGAAAGGTCATATGTTGGCAGAATGTAGGTGGACATCTGGTGCATGTTTTGGGTGTGGTAAGAAAGGGCATATGATGCATATGATAAAGGATTGCCAGGAAAGTGTGAAAGAGTGCTTCGAGTGTAAAGAAATAGGCCATTTGAAGAAAGATTGTCCGAGGTTGAATGGTGGAGCAACTGGTGGGGTAATATGAAATATGCATGTGGTAATTGTGGAAAGGCTGGTCATTATGCAAGGATGTGTCGTGACCAGAGGAATGTATGTAGCTATTGTGCAATGGAAGGGCATTCAAGTGAAAAGTGTTGGATTAGACTGAGAGCGCAAGGTGTGAATGGAAAGTCTGAAGCGGGAAACTGAATGGTAAGAGGGTACCTGCTCAAGTATCCTCTGGGTGCATAAGTGTGAGTAATGTGTTGGTAAGTCTGTCTAGTGTGAAAGTGCTGTCTGGTAGGAAGTATGAGTGTCTGAGTGTTAAGGTGGAATTGAATGGAATTGAGTGTTTGGCTTTAATAGATTCTGGATGCAAGGTGAGCTTGGTGTATAAAGATGTGTATGACAAGTTTAGCGAGAAAGCCCTCCTGTCTGAGTGCAAGGGTAGTTTGGTAGGTATTGGTAATAGGAGAGTGCCTGTGATTGGAATGATAAGGTCAGCTGTTCGAATGCATGGTATGATGATGAATGAATGTGAATTTTCTGTGATTGATAAGGTGAGTAGTGAGTATGGTGTGATTTTGGGGTATGATTTTATGAAAATGAATCGTATGGTTGTGCATCCTGCGAGTGATCAGATTGAGAGAAAGATTGGTAAAAATGGGGTGTATAAGTTGTATGTAGGGAAAGATGGTAGCATTTTGAGGAGTGTGTTTACTGGTATTGAGGTGACTGCTATGGAGAATGTAAGGCTTGTGAAGGGTGAAAGGGTGTCTGTTAGAGTGAGTTGGAGTAAGGCTGTTAGTTTGAATGTGGGTGAGAACACTGTGATATTGGATAGAAAGGATGCATATTATAAGGTAAGGCGTGTTGCTTGTGTGTTTGATGGCTTGATGAGAATGAATGATCCTTTTGTATGTGTGCAGGCGGACCCCAGTGTGAAAGGGCAGGTGAGGGGAATCCAAGTTGGAGATGTACTGGGCCACCTCTCCACTGTCAATGAGGTAGGTATGGATGATAGTACGGATGTCAGGGTGAATGTTGCAGGTGAAGAGACGTGTGAATAGACGTATAATGATGTGAAGAGCATGGTGGAATTGGATGGATGTTTAACTGAGTATGAAAGGGAGGATGTGTATCAAATGATATTTGAACAAAAGGGAGCCCTCAGTAATGGTGATCTGGATTTCGGGGTTGCAAAGCTCCCGGAATTCAAGATTGTCCTGAAGGAGGACTCCCCAATCTATCAGCGGCCAAGGCATTTCCCACGTCCGGTTGCTGATGAGATTGAGGAGCAGTGCTTGGAATTGGAGCAATTGGGGGTGATTGAAGAGAGCGAGAGTGCATGGAAGTCCAATTGTACCTGTACGTAAGCCGGATGGAAGATTGCGTCTGTGTGTGGATTATCGAAAGGTGAATGAAAGGACTGTGAAAGAAAGGTTTCCGATGTGTGTGGTATCTGAGTGTGTGTATAGTATGCATGGGATGGAGTGGTTTACAAAGCTAGATCTGGTACGGGGGTATTACCAGATGCCCATTGCTGAGGAGAGCCGGCCGGTAACTGCCTTTTCTTCCACAAAGAGGCATTATCAGTTCCGGAACCTCAGTTTTGGGTTGGCTAATGCTCCCGGAGACTTCCAGCGGGCAATGAATGTTGTGTTGAGTAAGTTTGCGAGTAAGATGTGATTGCATTTATAGATGATAATTTTGATTATGACTGAGACTTTTGAGGAGCATATGAGATTGGTGAATGATGTGTTGAGAACGTTGGAGAGTGTTGGTGTGAAGGTGAAAGTGGCGAAGTGTGAATGGTTTGCGAAAGAAGTGGAATTCCTTGGGCATATGGTGAGGGAGAATGGGTTGCGAAAATCACCGAAGTATGTTGAGAAGGTGCGAATGTTTCCTAAACCGGTGACTGTGAAGCAACTGAAGTCGTTTTTTGGTTTGATTGAGTTGCAGTGAAAGTTTATACGTGATTGTTCTGGTGTGAGTAAGCCTCTGACTGAGTGGATGGGCAAGAAAGGTAGTACGGTTGTCAAGTGGAATGATAAGATGAATGAGGCGTATGAGAGACTGAAAGAGGCAGCGGCTGAAGATGTTGAATTGGCTTACCCAGATTATAGTGTAAATGCTAAAATGCTTGAATTGTATACAGATGCGAGTGGGTATTGTATGGGAGGTTTTCTGATGCAAGAGCAGCGTTTGAATGGAGAGAATGTCAGGCGAATAATTGGCTATGAATGTTGCAGAACGAAAGTATTCGACTGTGGAGCGAGAGTTGGCTGCGATAAGGTATTGTTTGAAAGTGTTGCGTCCGTTTTTGTATGGTGTGAGGTTTGTGATCAAAACAGATCATCAACCTCTTGTGTATCTGCAGCGTATGAAGTGGGCTGATAGTAGGATTGCAAGGACTTTGGAAGATTTGAGTGACTTTGACTATGTGATTGAGTATGTGCCTGGTGAACGGAATGGAGTGGCTGATTTGATGTCAAGGTATCCTGGTACGAATGATGAAAATGTGTGTGGAGTGAGTGATCCTGAGTATTTGCCGAAAGGAATTATGAATGGAAAAGAGAGTAAGGGTGGTGGTGATTCCTTGTTTGAGAGTGTATGGAATGGTTTGCAAGATTTGAAAAGTGATGGAGTAGACGTGAGTGTGCCCGATAGTGTGGATGATTTAAAGAAGGAGGTAATGAATGAAATGTGTAGGAAGCCTGAAAGCATTGGTATGGCAAAGGTGCGGAACTTCATGAAAGAAGTGAGAGCGATGCGTATGCAAGGGGTCCCGCCATTTCAGGAAGTGTTGATTGTAGTGAGTCGTTTGTATGTAGTGATTGTTTATGTGCACTTTGGTGGTGAGAGGCCGATTGTGTACAAGGATGAGAAGATGAAAGGTTTGAATCCTAATGTGGGTACATCTGCAATGTTTGAGCGGTGTGCACTACAATTGGGTGATTGAAAAGTGTTCATATATAAGAGAGAAGAATGATTGTCTGGATGAAGATGAGCGTGTGGTGAGTGATGATATGGGAGTTAATGATAGTGTGGATATCAGTGCTGATGTTGGTGTGCTTGTTCCTTCTGTGTATTGCGAACATGGTGGACCTGATATGATGGAAGCGAGAGTGAAAGTTGGTGAAAGGTTGTTCTGTGGTTTGATTGATACTGGAGCGCAAGTGTCTTTAGTAAATGAGAGGATTCTGAGTAAGTATGATGAGTTTAAATGTTGCGAGCATAAACCTGTGAAGTTACGGATAAGTGGATTAGGGAAAATGGCATGATAGCGGCATGGGAACAGGTTGGTCTGAAAGTGAGTTTGGGTAATGGTGTGAATGTGAAGCATGACTGTGATTCTGAAGGATGAGCAAATGCTGTGTTGTTTCTTGCTTGGTGTAGACTTTATGAGATTGAATGATTTGTCTTTGGATGCTGATAAGGATTGTCTTATGAAAGGTGAATGTGAGGTGATGAGGTTGAATGAGTGTGCAAAGAATGTTGTCAAGTTTTGCGGTATGATTGAGTTGGTCATGGATGATGAGAATGAGATTTTAAGTGATGAGGATATTCTAGAGATGCAAGAGATATGTCCTTTTGTTAGTGAGTTGAAGAGGTGTGTAATGATGCGTGTTGATTTTGAATGAATGGCCAGAGTGTTTAAGTGATTTTAAAATGTATGCTAAGGATTTTGTTGTTTGTATGGATGTTTTATATTTTGTGAGGCATGTGAAGGGTGGTGATGATATGTATGTACCTGTGATGTCCTTGGTTGGTATGATTGGTCTGGTGAAGGTTGTGCATGATAATTATGGGCATATGGGGAAGTTTAAGCTGTGGGAGTGTATGAAGGAGCATGTGTTCCATCCGTTTCTGAGAACTGTTGTGAATGATGTTGCAACTATGTGTGAAAGGTGTCAGAAGCGAAAGGTGCAAGGTGTGCAAGTGAAACCACCGATGTTGAAAGTTGATGCGAAAGAACATTCCGTTTGAATTGGTAGTGATTGATTGTGTCTCTTTGCTGCATACAAGTGCTGGGAATGTTGATATGGTAGTTATGGGTGATCATAAATGTAAGTTTGTGTATGCAGCGCCTGTGAGAGATAAAAGGAGTGTGACTGTTGTGTGCGTGGTTGAGCAGTTGTTTTTTCCTATGCGTGTATGGAACCCTAGAAGATGTCTGAGTGATAATGGGCCTAAATTTGTAGGGGAAGTATTTGAGCAAATGTTGAGAGAGAATGGTGTGGAGCATGTGAGAACAACTCTGTATGTACCGTCTTCAAATGGATTGGCTGAACGGACTATAAGAACCTTGTGTGAGATGTTGAGAATGATGAGTACAACAGTGAATGACTGGGATGTGTGTCTGGGGAGAGTGTTGTGGGCGTATAATTCAACTGTGCATAGTGCAACTGGAATGTCCCCATGTCAGTTTGTGATGAATTTTGAAAGGCGAGTGAAAGTGAGCAGAGTGTATGGCGTGAGGCGCATGAAAGGTTCCGTTCATTTGAATTAGGTGCAAAAGTATTGAAGGTGAAAGAAGTGAAGGGTAGGTTGAATGTGTCAAAGATGAGCGAGAAGTTTGATGGACCTTATAGAGTTGTGAGAGTTTGGGAAAATGGGGTGACGTATGTTTTGGAGAGTTTGAATGACGGTATGACTGAGAGTGTGCAGGCTCATCAGAGTCAGTTAAGGAGATGGAGAGAACCTCCTGACTACCTGGTGAGCCATCCGGTGTATGGACTGTGTAGAGAGAGAGGTAAAGTGCATGATGATGAGATTGAATGTGATAATATGGATCTGTCTGGGAAAGAGCTAGTCTTAGTCTTGAGGAGTAGAAAGCGTACAAAGAAGAGTGAAAGGAAGAATGCAAGTATGAATGAAAGTAAGTCTGAGCAGAGTGTTTCTGGTATGGGGGATCTTGAAAGGGAGATTGAGTTTTTGTGTAAACAGGTGAGTGATTTGGCTGGTATAAGTAGACGAGTGAGTGAGCTGCCTGTGCCTGATATTTCTGGTTTTGGGAACAGTATGAATGATAGTGTGTTTGGGCAGAATGAACCTAGTGTGGCTGATTTTTCGGGTTTTATGAATGGTAATAGTAGGGGTGAGTTTGATGTAGTGAATGATGAAGTGGCTGATTTTTCAGGTTTCTGGTGGGAACCAGTCGAAGAGGTTTCTGGTATGCCTGTTACGAATACAGTGGATGTGAGTGACCTGTCTGTTTCCCAAGAATGTACTTCGAGTTGGATGAGAGCTGTGAGTGAGGAGCTGATGAATGGGGGTATGATGAGTGAAGGTTCTGAACGGAAGAGTATGAAAGAATTCTGTCGTGAGATGGGAGAACTGGTAATGAGGGCTAAAAGTATGGTGGACGATATGATAAATAGTGACGATGAGACTGACAGGATGACTGATGAACAAACCTGACCAATTACTACGCGTAGCCAGGGACCAGTAGAAGAGTGTGAATGGGTGCAGAAGGGTGCGATTGAGCACAAGTGATACCATGAAAAGTGATTGAAAGGGTTTGGTGAGTGGCTGGTCGAATGGCTTAAGGAAGGAGGGGTGTGGTGGAGCGAATGTGAGTGTGCGAAAAAGGGCCATTCTCCCACCCCTTTTCTCAGTACCCTCTCCCTCCCTCTGTAAGAATGTGTGTGTGAAAATGGGAATGGGTTTGTTTTGTTTTTCTTTATTTTATGTATAAAATGATTACCATGTTTTTCTTTCTTTCCAGGCACCATATTCTGGAAAGATAGTAGCTAGTTTTAATATATCACTATAATTAAAACAAAATAGTACTTTGTTTAAAATAATCTTTTATCAAAAGATTATATTTTGAGGATTGTTTGGATATACATTTAGAGGTAAGCTAGTCGATAAATTTACTTGGGTAATGCCCACTTATTAGTTTCCCTTCCATGTATAAGTAAATGGGTCATAAACGGAGGATATATCTCTTCTACAGAGAGTGGAAGCTTGGACGGACAACAAGAAGGGTTCTCTAGACAAGTGCCCCATCCAGCCCTGAGACGGAAGGCTTTCATACCTCGCTAGACACCTGGACCACCATACCCGCATTGGCTGACAATCCTGCCTCCTTTTATGTTAGCCTACTACCACCCACCTCCAGCACACAAGTGATAGCGCGTGCCCCTTTTCGTTCGGTTGTTGTTGTGTTTTTTATGTTTTGTGTAGATATATTTAAGTAAATTTGTTGTATTCACCTGTTATAAAATTCTCTTTTGGTATCTTATTTGGATTGGGGAATTTGGCCTCATTTTGAAGTGTGCACACTTCCCTTGTAAATATAAATTACTGTAACTATCATTGTACTTTTTTTGTAAGTAAAGGGACTGTATATAAAATCCGTTTTTCTCCCTCGATTTCTCATGTCCGGACAGTGTAGGAAGCGGGTTGGATCGATTGGGATTAGAGATATATTTTTGGCCCGCTACAATGTAAGGGGGACCCCATGACACCCTAGTGGAGCCAGTATATGACAGGACATCTTACTCTTCCCATTCCTAACCCCCTGCACCTTTTTTTTTATTCAAGTGAGGTTGTTGTTTTTGTAAGACTAAAGCATAGCATATATATATATATATATATATATATATATGTCCAATGTGGTTTGTTTCATCCTCCTTTTCAAAATGTTTTAATAATGAGTGAGGAAAGTATTGTTACCTAGCGCCATTGCACAACCTGTTGCAACTTTTTCAGGGTGTTGCTTTTCAATAAAGTTTGAAAGTTTCTCCTACATTCCCAACATTTCCTTAATCTCACTTGTAAGGATACCTCCTGCATGTTAATTTTCTACAAAGCCTTTGTAAGCTACTGCTGTAGCTCCTTTAACTGCTCCATTATCAGTTCTTCGTTGTGCTCCTCGACAAGGTCATTAATGTCTCTTTCATCCACCTGCAGGCCCATGGACTTTCAGAGGGACACAATCTCCTCAACTACTATTATTTCAGGTTCAAATCCTTCTTCTACGCATAGTTTAAGGTCCTCTATGTAACACCCTGCCAGGCTATGTAGATAATTTGGAGGCAGATTATATTTTAGTGCTCCTTCCAGAACTATTGATGGGTGAAGTTTGTGCTCTCTATAACCTCAAAGCAGCAGCGGAACAGGAGCTTGGTGAAACTTGAAACCACATTACAGCCCAATTTTAAAACAATATTTACCATCCCAAATTTAAATTCCCTACTGTTTGCAAAGATATCCATTACATAATCTTTCTGGATCTGGATTTTTTAAATAAAAAATTTTCAAAAGAAATTACATCTCTATTAAATAAATTCTTTTTCCATACCAATTTTAAGTTAATTTTCATAAATAGACACCACATAGGATTATACTTCAATTGTAAGGACAGAATCCTGCCTTTTGCGAAGTGCTCCGTTATTTACAAGTTTACTTGCCCCGATTGTAAACTGGGGGGATACATAGGCAGTACGGTGCACTCGCTGAGGGCGAGGTTCTGTTCCCATTTGAGTGTCAGCCACAGGACAGGAAATGTTCTCACAACGTGCCCACAAATTTGGGTCAATTCTTGTTGTTCATAAGTTTTTATTTCTATTATTGTTCTTGTTTAAGTATGGCTGACTGTTTGGATGTAGAGAGTATGCCTTTTGAAAGTAGTGTGTATGTATTGTGCATGTCTGTGGTGTAGAGAGGAGAGTGAATGTGTCTGAGTGCCGTGTATGTGCTTTGACTGAGGAGGTGAGTTGATTACGTACAGAATGCTTGAGACTGAACGATTTAGTGTCTGAAGTGAGAAGAGATGCCAGTGTACGTTCGAAGAGTCAGATTGGGACCAGGTGGGAGGAAGTTAGGCCTAGAACAGTGACTGGAGAGAAAGCAGTAAGCAAAGTAAGTGATGACGAGTGGTGGGTGAAAATGAACAGAATAGATAAGTTAGGACAGGTTAGGTGTGTGAATGAGGACATGGATTTGTCTGGTGTGGCTGTGCCTGAAAGTAGAATAGGAGGTCGAGTGAGTGAGAGCAGGAGGGAGGGTAATACTAGACCTAGAGAGAATAGGAGAATGACTGAGGTGATTGTGATGGGTGACTATCAGATTAGGTATTTAGATAGGAAGTTGAGTGAAAGTAAATGGAAGGGAGTGAGAGATTGTCTACCAGGTGCTGGTGTAAATGGTGTGTGTGAGAGGGAAGCAGTTGTGATAACACATGTCGGAGTAAACAATTTAAAGAAGGTGGGTATTTGTGAGTTACGACAGCGGTATAAAAGGCTGATTGAAAGGATGTGTGAAAGTAGAGTAAAAGGCATTGTTTCAGGTGTGCTTCCAAGAATGAATATGGGGATGGAATGGTTGTCTCGTGCAATGGGGTTGAATGAATATGTTAAAGGTTTGTGCAAGGAGTCAGGATTGGTGTTTGTAGATGTTTGGAGTGGGTTTTATTGGAATAAGGGTTTGTATGCGATGGATGGACTCCATCTGAGCCGAGATGGGGTTGAGGTTTGGTGGCGGGAATTAGATAGTGTCATTAGGTCTTTAGAGGCGGGAAACTAGGTTTTGATAGTGGTCAGGGAAATTTAATGGCTGAAAGTGAGGCAGGGAAAGGAAGCAAAATACAGATTTGTAGAAGGTAGGCAGGCTAATGGAAGTGCTTTAGGGTTAAATTACTTGAGTAGTGATAGTGGTCAGGGAAATACAAGAGTACAGGGTCGGGGAAGGAGAGAAAAGAAATGCAGAGGAGATAGGCCCTCAGGTGCTTCAGGGATAGGTGGGCTGAGTTGTCTTTACACAAATGCTCGTAGTCTTAGAAATAAGAGGGATGAATTATTTAGTTATATCATTCATGAAGATATAGATATAATATGTATAGTTGAATCATGGGTTAATGAAAATATATTTAATGATAATGTGAGTGAATTTGAACTAGAGGGTTATACTATGTACATTAGTCAAAGGAGAGAGAGGACTGGTGGTGGGTTGATTATTTATATTAGAAATAGCATTTCTTAAAATCTAAATAATTCTATAAAGAAGTTGAGTCAGTGTGGATAGATATTAGGGTCAGTAAAAATAAGATAATACACTTGGGAGCTTTTTATATGCAAAGAAGATAGTTATTCTTGGTGACTTTAATTTAACTTCTGTGGGCTGGGAAAATATGATAGGAAGAGAGAGCAAGTTGTAAGTTTATGGAGTATTTTGAGAATAACTTTTTGACCCAATTTGTTAATAAGCCAACAAGGGGTGCCAATATATTAGATCTAATTCTTTCAAATGATGATCACTCGGTTCAAGGATTGAGTGTAGGGGAATCATTGGAAAACAGTGATCATCAGATGGTTCAGTTTAATTTGCAAATAGTTAAGGGTAGAACAATAAAAAACTCCACAAAAATTCCAAATTTTTATTGGGGAGATTACGATAAATTAAGCAACATGATTAGGTGGGATATAGAATTCTATGGAAAGAATACTTATGAGATGTGGGATATTTTTAAGACTATATTAAACATAGTTCAGGAACAGTGTATTCCAATGAAGTCTATTAGAAAGAAATGTAGGAAACCATTATGGTGGAATCAAGAGATAGCTAATAAAGTTTCAGAGAAAAAAGGGGCATACCAGAGATTACAAAGTGAGAGTAGTTTAGATAATTTAAACCATTATAGGTCAACCAGAAATGAACTAAATAAGATTATTAAGAAGACCAAAAGGACAGCAGAAATTAATTTAGCTAAAAATAATAATAAAGATCAAAAAAATTTCTTTAGCTATTATAGAATCAATAATCAATCTAACAGTGATAAAATAGGGCCTATTAAATATGAAGGGGTTTTTAAAGAATCTGATGAGGAAATAGTAGAGGTCCTTAATGATCATTTTGCTTCAGTATTCACAGAAGAGAAACCAGTTAGATTAATTGATGATAATTCTAGGTCAAGGAAAGTAGTGATAAATTCTATTATGTAGACAGAAGAAATTAAAGGGCTTATAATGGAGTTAAATACTAGTAAGGCATCTGGCCCTAACAACATACATTCTAGGATACTCAAAGAAGGTGTAGAAAGTATTGCAGTAGCTCTTGAGCAGATAATTATTAGATCACTAGAGTCTGAAGAAATACCTAATGATTGGAAATTGGCAAATGTAGTGCCAATTTTTAAAAAGTGAAGCAAAGAGGACCCAAATAACTTTAGACCGGTAAGCTTAACTTCTATAGTCTGTAAAATTCTTGAGAAGATGGTTAAGAAGGGAATTTCTGATCATCCATCAAATCCCACCCACATAATGCATCCATAGGATTTTGTCAGATCATGCATCTACAATATACAATTTAACAATCCATAGGATTATATCCAACCATGCATCTACAATATATAATTTAAAGTCTCTATAGGAGTCTGTCAACAACAAAATCAAAGTCCCAAAAAATATACAATAAAAAGAAACTGCATCCACAGGAATGAGTCAAGAAACATATCCACATACCGAAAGTAAGAAATTAACCCTCCACCCCCATATAATCATCCAATCTGCGCTTGAAAACATTCAAGTTTGGGCTGTCTACAGTCTCAGGTGGCAAACTATTCCAATAATCCACCACTCTGTTAATGAAAAGATATTTTCTAACATCCAGTCTGCACCTCTGTTTTTTAATCTTTAAGTGGTGGCCTCTCGTTCTATTACTATCTTCTAACTCAAATAACTTGCTGAAATCAAATTTATCCATCCCAGAAAAGATTTTAAAAAGCTCAATCATATCTCCCCTCACACACCTTTCAAATGAAAATATATTTAATACCCTCAGTCTATCTTCATATTCAAGGTGCTTCAGGGATGGTATTTTTGTTGCGTGGGGCGCACGGTAGGTGGCGCTGTTTATAGGCTACAATTTTGGGCCACAACATATGTCTTATGATGTCAGACGGCAGCGTCAGATGTGAACAACTAAGGCATTATATTTTTTTGTATACGAGTATATACTGGGGGGCTGTGTCCCCTAATTGATTGAAACCCTAATCTTAGCCTAGTTAGTATGATACTGTCACAACGTGACATTCTATAAGGTCTGTTATTGTTTAAATTAGATATGAATTGGGGGAGAATGCCATTATTTGGGGACCATTCATTTTGCCATAGGTTAAAGACTGAGGGCTGCAGCATGCCTATCATTTCTGATACTGAGAACCCTAGGTGTGTCATATTAGCATTATGTATTGCTGCTTTAGCTGCTGCGTCAACCACTTCATTTTTTTTTTATTCTTGCATGACTGGGAACCCATAAAAAAACAGCTTCCAGGTTGATTTTATGTATATAGTTAATTATACGGTGGATTAAGTAGTGACTTTTTTGTTCTTTCACAACTAGCAAACCTGATAGGGAGTCTGAAACTATGAGTAGTTTACAGTGGTCTAGCTTTTGATTTATGTACTTGAGTTGTAGCGGGCCGAAAGCAAGACTAACCCCGCGTTCCAACCTTATCCTAGAATTCACCAACTTTGAGAACCCCAAGGAAGAATTGATACGATTTGATATACAGTCCTTTACTTTATAAAAAATAATGTACAATAATATTTACAATAGAGAGGGGTGATTATATTAGAGATCTCGTTACTATTTACAAAAAAAATAAATATACACCAGTGCACATCCAAAATAAATACTCTTTACAAATTACTCAGAATCCTCTCATTCACTACAAACACTTGCGCTCCAGTATCAATCAAACCACAGAACAACCTTTCACCAACTTTCACTCTCACTTACATCATATTCAGGTCCACCATGTTCGCAATACACCGAAGGAACAAGCACACCAACATCAGCACTGATATCCACACTGTCATTAACTCCCATATCATCACTCACCACATGGTCATCTTCATCCAGACAATCATTCTTCTCTCTTATATATGAACACTTTTCAATCACCCAATTGTAGTGCACACCACTCAAACATTGCAGATGTACAACATTAGGATTCAAACCCTTCATCTTCTCATCCTTGTACACAATCGGCCTCTCACCACCAAAGTGCACATAAACAATCACTCCATACAAACGACTCACTACAATCAACACTTCCTGAAACGGCAGGACCCCTTGCATACACATCACTCTCAATTCTTCATGAAGTTCCACACCCCTGCCATACCAATGCTTTCAGGCTTCCTACACACTTCATTCATTACCTCCTTCCTTAAGTCATCCACACTATCGGGCACTCTCACATCTACTCCATCACTCTTCAAATCTTGCAAACCATTCCATACACTCTCAAACAAGGAATCACCACCACCCTTAGTCTCCTTTCCATTCATATTCCCTTTCTGCAAATACTCAGGATCACTCACTCCACACACATTTTCATCATTCGTACCAGGATATCTTGACATCAAATCAGCTACTCCATTCTGTTCACCAGGCACGTATTCAATCACATAGTAAAAATCACTCAAATCTTCCAAAGTCCTTGCAATCCTACTATCAGCCCACTTCATACACTGCAGATACACAAGAGGTTGATGATCTGTTTTGATCACAAACCTCACACCATACAAAAATGGACGCAACACTTTCAAACAATATCTTATCGCAGCCAACTCTCGCTCCACAGTCAAATACTTTCGTTCTGCAACATTCATAGCCAATTATTCGCCTGACATTCTCTCCATTCAAACGCTGCTCTTGTATTAGAAAACCTCCCATGCAATACCCACTCGCATCTGTATAAAATTCAAGCATTCACACTATAATCTGAATATGCCAATTCAACATCTTCAGCCGCTGCCTCCTTCAGTTTCTCATATGCCTCATTCATCTTATCATTCCACCTGACAACCGTACTACCTTTCTTGCCCATCCACTCAGTCAAGAGGCTTACTCACACAAGAACAATCACATATAAACTTTCGCTGGAACTCAATCAAACCCCAAAATGACTTCAGTTGCTTCACACTCACCGGTTTCAGAAACATTCGCACCTTCTCAACATACTTCGGCGACTTTCGTAACCCATTCTCACTCACCATATGCCCAAGGAATTCCACTTCTTTCGCAAACCATTCACACTTCGCCACTTTCACCTTCACACCAACACTCTAAACACATCATTCACCAATCTCATATGCTCCTCAAAAGTCTCAGTCATAATCAAAATATCATCTATAAACGCAATCACATCTTACTCGCAAACTTACTCAACACAACATTCATTGCCTGCTGGAAGTCTCCGGGAGCATTAGCCAACCCAAAACTGAGGTTCTGGAACTGATAATACCTCTTTGTGGAAGAGAAAGCAGTTACCGGCTGGCTCTCCTCAGCAATGGGCATCTGGTAATACCCCCGTACCAGATCCAGCTTCGTAAACCACTCCATTCCATGCATACTATACACACACATCGGAAACCTTTCTTTCACCTTTCGATAATCCACACACAGACGCAATCTTCCATCCGGCTTACGCACAGGCACAATTGGACTATTCCATGCACTCTCGCTCTTTTCAATCACCCCCAATTGCTCCAATTCCAAACAATCTCATCAGCAACCGGATGTGGGAAATGCCTTGGCCGCTGATAGATTGGGGAGTCCTCCTTCAGGACAATCTTGAATTCTGGGAGCTTTGCAACCCCCAAATCCAGATGACCCTTACTGAGGGCTCCCTTTCGTTCAAATATCATTGACATAGACAGAATTAGCAACACATTACTCACACTCATGCACCCAGAGGATACTTCGCCAGGTACCCTCTTACAATTCAGTTTCCCAATTCAGACTTTCCATTCACACCTTGCGCTCTCATTCTAATCCAACACTTTTAACTTGAATGTCCTTCCATCGCACAATAGCTACATACATTCATCTGGTCACGACACATCCTTGCATAATGACCAGCCTTTCCACAATTACCACACACATACTTCATACTTTCCCCAGCAGTTGCTCCATCATTCAACCTCGGACAATCTTTCTTCAAATGGCCTCTTTCTTTACACTTGAAGCATTCCTTCACACTTTTCTGGCAATCCTTTATCATATGCCCCTTCTTACCACACCCAAAACATGCACCAGATGTCCACCTACATTCTACCAACATATGACCCTTCCTTCCACACCTACGACATTCCACAATCTTTCTCCTACCATTCGGTCTCTCGTTTGCTGGGACATACCTCGGTTTCTCTCTCATATACCCATTCCCACGCTTGACATTCATCTGTCACCTTCCATTCACCCATCCATTCTGCCAGCCCAGGAAGCTCGACATAACTCCAGCTGGTGCAGCCTTCAGGGCATCCCTGTAGCTGACAAACTGCTGGGGTGGAGGAAAGCTCCTAGGATCCTTACCTCCAACATTCACAGTGTACCATCCATCCTCTTCTAGATCGCTTTCATCATCAAATCATCCATCTTCCAACGGCTCCAACACATCCGTTCACCTGTCAGTCTCACTCTCTCCTTTCTCTTTCCACTCAGCCATTCACTCACCTTTCGCGGGATCGTGTCCAGAAACTTCCTCATCAATGGTTTACATTCATTTACATCATCACCATACCTCGTTCTTGCCATACTCGCAAGCCTATGTGCATACATATTCACCCCTTCGTTCTTACCCATACGTGCCTTCTCAAATTCCTTCACTCTTTCATTCGTTTCGGCTGTCCAATCATCCACTTCTTCACTACATCGTACTTTAGCTCAAATTCCCCAAAGAATTCTTCCACACTTTTCCCACCATGTAACATAAATCTATCTATCTTTGGCACTTCCCTAATCAAAATTCCTTTCCCCACATTCACTTCACTCTCCGAAGAGCTACCCTCGGTCTCACTCATTCCAATCATATCGTGACTCTCTCCCTCATCTGAGCATAGCAAATCGACACTCTTCCCTCGCGCCTTCCTATCCTTTACCTTATAACCATGCTTCCTTCCTCTCTTACTTCCCACTCTCTTCCATTCACCCCCTTTCCTAGCACTCACAGTATCTTCTTTAGACTCAATCACACTGCCATCCATTCCATTTAGCGTAGTCCCTTCAGTAGGAGCAGGGGTAAGGGTCGTAGGTCCTGGGGCTGGTCCAGCCCTTGTCATCATATTATATAGGTCCTGCATCTGTCAGTCACTCTGATCCTGTCGGTCTCCCATTTCCTTCTTCATCCTATCAGTCTTTTCATTCATCCCTTTCATCTCATTCTTCATTCCCCGCAACATTTCGCACTCCAATTCTTTCTTCCTCAACTCCAGTCTCAATCAAACTACTTCTTCATTCGATGTTTCAGCCAAAGCCATTGGTGCCAAGTTAGTAACAAAGGATAGGAGGAGGGAAAAAATCAATCAAACTAATTTACCAATATACAGATGAACTGCAATCAAATCAAATTCCTGCAGTTTCGAGATCTCAAGGTCCCTATTCGGGCGTCAAATGTAGCGGGCCAAAAGCAACACTAGCCCCGCGTTCCAACCTTATCCTAGAATTTACCGACCTTGAGAACCCAAGGAAGAAATGATACAATTTGATATACAGTCCTTTACTTTATAAAAAATAATGTACAATAATATTTACAATAGAGAGGGGTGATTATATTAGAGATCTCGTTACTATTTACAAAAAAAAAATATATACCAGTGCGCATCCAAAATAAATACTCTTTACAAATTAAATTTCTCTAACCAAAAACAAAAATAAAATATGACAGGCTACACAACAAAACAAAACAACACCTGACAAAGAAGGGGCACGGACTGTCACTTGAGGCTGGGGTGGTGGTGGTAGTAGTAGGTAACGCCCTCCGTTTCATGAGCTGGGCTGGGTGGAGCACTCGCCTTGAGGGATTCTTCTCATAGTGCGTAAAAGCTTCCACTCTGTAGAATAGATGATATCCCCCATTTACAATTTATTTGCAATAAAGGGAAGGGAAACCAACAAGTGGGCACTCAACCCGAGGAAATTCTGTTAGCTTCTTACCTCTAAGTGAACATCCAAGTGCATACGACAAATTCCTGTTTATAACTTTTATAATTCCTAAACTTTTATTCTTCGATTTATAAAGGATTTCAACAAAATATATCTTTCCTTAAATTTACTTATGGCAAAGTAATATCTCTGAAAAGAGAATACAATTGGTTAACATTATTCATAATAAAAAATCAGAAGGCAAGAGTAGGTTGGATGAGTTTATGGGGAGGGAAGGTTGTGATATGTCCTAAGTTTTGTATATATTAATATTGTTTGTATATATCTATAGCTGCATGATTTAGTTCTTGACAAGCCTTGATTGGTGATACCCTTGTTTCTGGACGCAATCCTCTGGATGTAGTTTTCCTAGTGGAATAGGCTCACTAGGCATGTGATAGAAGCCTCCTCTCTGGGTAGTTTTAAGAATAGATTAGATAAATATATGGATGAAGCTGCTAGATGGGACTGACTTTTTTTTATGTACATATGTATATATTTTTCTAAGGAGTGGGAAGATTATATTTTGCGGTTGCATGAATGGACATAATCCTCTGGATGCATTTTATGTATATTGTAGATTAGATCTGACGAACTCCTGTTAAGGGTGACAATGTTGATGACTTTTCTCTGGTAAGAAATCTTTTGTGTGTTGAATGGAACAGGAGCTGCCAAGTGTAGGCCATGAATGGTCTTTTGCAGTCTCCTTCTTTTCTTATGTTCTTATTTCCCTGGCCACTATCACTACTTAAGTAATTTAACCCTAAAGCACTTCCATTAGCCTGCCTACCTTCTACAAATCTGTGTTTGCTTCCTTTCCCTGCCTCACTTTGAGCCATTAAATTTCCCTGTCATAACTCACAAGTACCCACCTTCTTTACATTATTTACTTTGATATGTGTAATCACAACTGCTTCCCGCTCACACCCAGACACCAACCTATCATACCTCTCACACAAATCATTTACACCATACACCAACACCCGGCAGACAAACTCTCACTCCCTTCCATTTACTTTCACTCAACTTTCTATCTAAATACCTAATGTGAGAGTCACCCATCACAATCACCTCAGTCTAGGCCTAGTATTACCCTCCCTCCTGCTCTCACTCACTCGACCTCCTATTCTACTTTCAGGCACGGCCACACCAGATAAATCTCTTTCAAATTCTTCCTCTCTCAGGGCATCAAATCTGTTAGTTAGCCTAACAGGTTCCATGTCCCTCTCATTCACACACCTAACCTGTCCTAACTTATCTATTCTGTTCACTTTCACCCACCCACCATTTACTTTTTGGTATGTGGATATGTTTCTTGACTCATTCCTGTGGATGCAGTTTCTTTTTATTGTATATTTTGGGGGATTTTGATTTTGTTTTTGACAGACTCCTATGGAGGCTTTAAATTATATATTGTAGATGCATGGTTGGACATTCCTATGGATTGTTAAATTGTATATTGTAGCTGCATGATCTGACAAAATCCTATGGATGCATTATATGGGTGGGATTTGATGGATACGGATGACCTTTGATAGGCCCTTGTGGCTTTTGTCATCCGTTAAATTATGTTATGTTATGTTAGTCCAAATTTAAATGTATTTAAGAGTAGGTTGGATGAGTTTATGGGGAGGGAAGGTTGTGATGGTTCCTAAGTTTTGTATATATTAATATTGTTTGTATATATCTATAGCTGCATGATTTAGTTCTTGACAAGCCTTGATTGGGAAAACCCTTGTTTCTGGACACAATCCTCTGGATGTAGTTTTCGTGGGAGTTTGGATGCCTTAAAAAAGAGGCCGTTTGACTTGGATGACCTATGATGAGCCCTTGTGGCTTTTGTCATCTCTTCTCACCTCAAGCACCAAATCATTCAACCTCTTACATTCCCCACTCAACCTCCTAACATCCCTTTCCAGAAAACACACATGGCATTCAGTTACATTCACACTCCTTTCAACTCCACATGCATCACACACCACATACACACTACTTTCAAACGGCATGCTCTCACCATCTATACAAACAGCCATACTCTCAGAAATTTACTAAGGAAAAAGTTAACACTCACCCCCAAAAATTCTTGCTCAGGATTGCTGCCAGTCATCTTCCCCAAAAGTATTAATCACTAATGTATTTATTACAGTGATTGATGTATTAAATAAATACAAGAAAAACTACACACCCAAATCAGTATTATATCCCAATCTTGTGGGGGACTTTGGTGATGGTGCTTTTTGTGGGTGGGTTTTGACGGATGCGGATGTCCTTTGATAGGCCCTTGTGGCTTTAGTCATCGGTGATATTATGTTATGTTATCATTTACTACTTTCTCTCCAGTCCCTGTTCTAGGCCTAACTTCATCCCTCGTGGTCCCAATCTAACTCGAGATTTGTACTTTTGAGAAATCTCGAGAGAAGAATGCCGGGCAACTTTCGTAAAGGAAAAAGTCTTAGGTCACTCAGGCGGTAGATATAAGGAGAAAACCTAGGTTAAACAAATGGTAACATAACATAACATAACATAATTTAACGGATGACAAAAGCCACAAGGGCCTATCAAAGGTCATCCGTATCCATCAAATCCCACCCACACAATGCATCCATAGGATTCTGTCAGATCATGCAGCTACAATATACAATTTAACAATCCATAGGAATGTCCAACCATGCATCTACAATATATAACTCAAAGCCTCCATAGGAGTCTGTCAAAAACAAAAACAAAATCCCCCAAAATATACAATAAAAAGAAACTGCATCCACAGGAATGAGTCAAGAAACATATCCACATACCAAAAAGTAAGAAATTAACCCTCCATCCCCATATAATCATCCAATCTGCGCTTGAAAACATTCAAGTTTGGGCTGTCTACAGTCTCAGGTGGCAAACTATTCCAATAATCTACCACTCTGTTAGTGAAAAACACTTCAGTTTCGGGGCGCACGGTAGGTGACGCTGTTTATAGCCTACAATTTTGGGCTACAATATAAGTCTTATGACGTTGGACGGTAGCGTCAGATGTGAACAATTACGGCGTTATATTTATTGTATATGAGTATATACTGGGGGGCTGCGCCCCCCAGACTCCCCGAATTTTGAAACTCAAGATCATCGCAGGGTGGTCATTTCGCAGTAATATCTCCCCCACGAGCAGTCCACATGATTTACTGTTTTTTTCGGTAAATATGTAGGCGAGCGGCCCGGCCAATAAAACGTACTATTTTCGTCCGTGTTCCAAAATGTTTCACGTT
The DNA here is from genome assembly GCA_963969495.1 of Ceratothoa steindachneri. NCBI lineage: Eukaryota > Metazoa > Arthropoda > Malacostraca > Isopoda > Cymothoidae > Ceratothoa > Ceratothoa steindachneri. The sequence continues at coordinate 202,138,577 of OZ018317.1, read as the reverse complement.
TTTAGAGTACATTTAAGGGGACGACTCGTGTCGGGGTAAACACAAGGGGGGGACCACACTATGAATATCCTGAGTTTCATTAAATTGGGGGGTCTAGGGGGCACAGCCCCCCCCCCAGTATATAATCCTAACTGTTATAATGTTCTGACGTTTACAGAGGTAAATGCTTTAACTACATCATGTCAGCGTCTTTAATCGTTTTGCGAATTATAATATGGGTTGGGGGGGGGGTATGACGTCAGAAATGCTTGATTTCAATTTTTTCCCACTTAATAGCTTTTTATTATCCTCATTTGGAGTCATTTTTACTTGTCAATATATTTTTCCCCATTTTACTATTTTTATTACCTTCTTTTATACATTTAAATGTAATTATCTAGATCATTTCAAGGAACTACTTGTTTTTTAGCAGTTTGGGTGTCAAACATTCCCCTTTTACGCAGTTTGAAAATGATCAATCAGACGTGAAAATAGTATCGAGTTGTGAACTTTGTCCGTCGAATATTGCGGAATTATTAACCCTAGTTTCTGATAAAGATAAATTAAACACCTTTTTGGATGTTCATAATTTAGTGCGAATTAAAATCGAATGTGACATTTGTGACCAAGCATTAGATGTGAACCCTAACTTTGAATTTAGATGCTCGAAAATAAAACGTGATTCAAGTCAGCTAGATTTCGAATAGAGCGCAGACGCGCAAAATAAATAGGCTTTCCTCTTCGCTATTTTGGAAGTATAACCACTCCAATTAGTACGGAAACAGCGTGTTTCGTTTGTTTTTTTCGGGCAATTTTGCTTTTAAAAAAATGGCCTACGTAAACAACGTTTTCGTTTTGTTTACTTTCGGGCATTTTTTTTATACAAAAAAATGGCGGCAGCTATCATTCGAAGAAAACTCAAACGCGCATGAATATTCAAACACGGGTGAACGATAATATTTACACAAAAATATTGTTTTCTGGCCGGGCCACTCGTCTACATGTTTAAATTTTTTTCCCGCCCAACAGCTTTTTACTGGCAGAAAAACCTAAACTAATGACAAAGAATACTTACTTCTATAGGTTTCTTGATTAGATTATGCGCCTCTAAAAAATCTAAAAGTTTTTCGCGGTCATGCAAAATAAACCCGAATTAGAATAGCTAAGAAACACAACTAAAGCACGAAAAAGCCATAACGAAAGAGAAACAAATGCTAAGCGAGTTCTATTTATAGCTATGACGTTACCAGTATGAGGCTGTTATCATTCACTGTGAAACAAAAAATACGGAAACAAAAAAAAACATAAAAGACATCAAGAAACCTTATCTAACTTAGAAAAACTATAAACGAGCAGAGGCGCATATATTTAGTAAATAATACAGACTAAAAGTTACAAATTCTTAAAACAACAAAAAAATATAACGCCGTTGCTGGTCAAATATGAAGCTACCGTGTGACGTCAGAAGAGATATATTGTAGCCCAAAATTGTAGCCTACTAACAGCGCCCTCTACCTTGCGCCCCAAATATGAAGTATTACCAAGCAAACTTCTCACTAAAGTGCCCAACGAGTTATCACTTATAACAAAAAAGATTTGGAAAGTGTGGAGCGATACAAGGTATCGGAAGAAAGTCTACAGAAAGAGTAGTATCAAGAAAATGAAATGAATTTCCCTTTATACGTTCTTTCGTTCATCCTTCAAATATTATATATATATATATATATATATATATATATATATATATATATATATATATATATATATATATATATATATATATATATATATTAGTGTAGTTGGGTAGCAGTCTTTCTTGAATGCAAATTTTGTTGACGACCATTGTGTATTTTGCCTTAATTAATTTCCTTTGGCAACTTTCTCTTCTTCTATCTTTTTTATTCCATCTTGTAGATGGTGAATTACTTGTCCAGTATTCATCTCTTTTTTTTTAATGAATGTAATCCACCATCTACAAAATCGAATATAAAAGATAGTTAGAAGAAGAGAAAGTGGTAAATATGTAGATTGGCGGCTCGAACGATGGTACGTACTATTTCGTCCATGTTCCAGAATGTTTCACGTTTTTGGAGTACATTTAAGGGGACGTCTCGTGTGGGGATAAACACAATGGGACCACCCTACGATGATCCTGCATTTCAATCAATTGGGGGGGGTCTGGGGGCACAGCCCCCCAGTATATAATAATAATTGTTTATAGAATAATGTCCTAAGGTTTACAGAGGTGAATGGTTTAACCAAATCATTTCAGCGCCTTTAATCGTTTTGCGAATTATAATGGGGGTGAGGTTGAGGAATGACTGATTTGAATTTTTAGTTTGTTTTTTACTTAATATCTTTCACTATCCTCATTTGGAGCTATTTTTATTTGTCAATATATTTTTCCCCATTTTACTATTTTTATTACATTTTTAAATATATTTAAATCTACTTAACTACTTTTTTCAGCCATTTGGATGTAGTACAGACGTATTTTACGCAGTTTGAAAATGGAATCCAGTGGTAAACAGTATCCGTCGTCTATTGCCCAATTATTAAATCTATTTTAGGATCGAGATAAATTTTTAACCTTTTTTGACTTTCATAATGTACTTAACATTAAAATCGATTGCGAGGTTTGTGACCGAGCATTAGATATTACCCCTCATTTTGAATTTAGATGTTCTACAACTAAACGTGAATTAAGGAAGCGCCATTTTTCTTTTTAAATCAGCACTGAATGGCACGTTTTTCTCAAACCCCCGGATCTCTGTAGAAACTATTCTGCAAATTATTTACTGGTTTCTATTCCACCAATTGACATTATGAGTTCTGTTCCATGAAGTCAAGGTTACACCAAAAACTTTGATTGATTCGTTTAGTTTCTGCAGAGAAGTCGCTATTCACTATTGTGAACAAAATAGGCTTTCCTCATCGCTATTTCAGAAGTATTCCAGCCGCAATAAAGTAAGTAAACAGAGTTTTTCGTTTGGCTATTTTCGGGCATTTTATTAAAAACAATGGCGCTGGGTATATTTGAAATATGACTCAAACGCGCATGAATATTCAGGCAAAGGTGAACGAAATATAAACACACAAAAATCAACTTTTGGGGCCGATCCCTCAATCTACATTTTTACTTACGATTTTTTTTAAATTGATACATGTAACATTTTATAGGAATGCCAGATGGCATTGCTATACCCTCCGTTTCTGATTTCATCCCTCTTGATAACACTCAACTTACTATTTAAAATAGAGCAATTCAACTACCAATTTCGGATCACTACGGCACTTTAGAAATACATAAAAGTTATAAGCGGCCTCGGCGGAGTTAGTAGAGTTACCAGTTTATGGAAGGTTTTATTCGTGAGGCAGGGTTAACCGTAAAGGGGTGTTGGAGGTATTGTATTTGAGGTCTCTTGGTCGAGTTTGCTCTGAATACAAAGTTCTTATAGGGTAATTGGCTTATAGGCTGTGTTCGAAAGGTAACTTGGTTATCACTGGGTTAAAGGAAGGACTCGAAATGAAAATGGTGTTTGTAGGCTTTATTCTTGGCTTAGTTAGAATTGTACTTTGTTTAAAATAATCTTAACAAAAATTATCCTCAATTAAACTATCCAGATTCTCTTCTGTAGATACTATCATAATGTCATGCTAGCCCTACAGCTAGCTGATTTTAAAATAATAGACAATAATTATAGCATAGCACCTTAAAAAAATATGTATAAACAATAAAATAAAATAGTAAAATTATATAATATCAATTAAAGTGCGTGGTGGATGTGCTTGTTTTTGCTCATCATATTTTGGTTTTTCCTTAATTGGGGCAAGTCGGGTCTCACACGGCTTTGTCGTAAATTCCCCTCTACGTTAGCTAGTTGGGGCTAGTACGGCTGGACTTAAGCACGAGAAACTGACTCGTTACGCTAATAATAAACAAATCACAATCAGAATAATTGCAAATAAAAAATAATAATGAGAATATTTCAACTCGTCTATTAAATTCATCTCTAATTAAGGGAGCGTGACTTCTTTTAACCTAATCCAGACGTGGGGCGGAGCTTATAGGGTTCGAAGTATGTTCGTCTGTTCCTTTGTCGAGACTGCTACGGGAGTCAGGGGGTGTGTGTGTTTCAATGTAGACACGTTTGGCCCGTCCGGGTTGACAACGATACCAAGGTGAAAAGAAAGTTGGTTTTGTCGTTTCACACGTCCACGTCAAATTGAACTGGTCAAACCCGACTCCGTTCCAGCTGCCTCATTATCTGGTATCGAGACCTTTCGACTCACAGCTGTTTCCTTGTGTGTGTGTGTGTGTGTGTATGTTCGCGTGGGAGCCTCCAACTATTCGCTTGCCTTCTTACATTCATGTTTTTCTTAATAAATGTACAATTGTGATTTCGCTCTATTCTACATTGACTCATTGCTACTACATGGCATGATATTTAAGTAGTTAATATGTGTGCCCAATTTCAAAATTTTATAGGGCAACAGGGGGCTCATGAAGTAGCCCAAAGGAGAAAGAAGGTTCCAAACGTTGGCTTTATTTCATTGAAATAAACAATTACAAAACATAAGTATACAAAGAAAATAATACATATAATGGATACACTCTCATATAAAAACACAAATATAGGCGCATGTACATTTCTGAAACAATAAAATTAATATGTATATGTGGCATAATGTTGATTTCACAAACCTAGCAGTCTAGTTAGTAGAGGAGCTGCAAGATCTTCATCTTCATATATTATCGTACATTTTCATACATTATCTATATCATATTTTTTATATAATATTTGAACTTCACTAAAGAAAGAAACACAGGTTAGTTAGGAACTTAACCCCAAACTAAATTATAACAGCTCATTTGTTAGGTTCCTCGTTGAGCCTACTTCACCATGCAATTCGGGCGTCGCTACATATGTACAATTTATAAGTATTTCACTTTATTCTACATTGGTTCCAAACTACTACATGACATATTATTTTAGTATTTAATATGTGTGCCCAAGTTCAAGATTTCATAGGTCCAACAGGGTTCTCATTTGTGAGGTTCCTCGTTGAGCCTACTTCACCTTGCAATTCGTGCGTCACTACAAAACTCCCCCTTGAGCCACGGAGTGTTATAAATGAAGAACTAATATACATTGACTCGAGGTACATAGATTGTTTCATCTATAATGCAACACATTTACATTGCTTTGATACCCATATACTTATTTTAATATTTCGAGTTCTCTCTACCTCTTCAACTAGACCCTCTGATAAAAGTGTATGCAACGATTACAATATATATTATATACAATTCGTTGACAGGCGAAGTGCTATGTACAAAATTATTTGCGTGCCTGTTACAAGGCTTTATAGGATTCACATGATATTCATTTGTGAGGCTTCATCGTTGAACCTATTTCACCTTGCAATGCACCTTTCTCTAATTAGTTACATGGACGAAAACTATACATTATTTTACAGAAATGTTATATATTATTTATATAAAGAGTTATTCTTATTTATTAAAAATGCTATACATTATTTTTTAGATTATTTGTACGTGCATAATTATTTGCGTATCTGTTACAAGCCCCTATAGGATTCACATGATAGTCATTTTTGAGGCTTCATTATTGAACCTATTTCGCCTTGTAATGTACTTTTGTCTATCATTATAAAAATATCCCATTTATTTTACTCCTTGATACAGTGTAGTGGATTTTGCATATGCATGATTATTTGCGTGCCCATCTCAAGATTTCATAGGATTTATATGACTTGCGGTGACGGTGAATACATACGGCATACCAGCGGTCGCACTTGCACTGGCATACCTTGCTAGTTTTCCGATGGAGCTGGCAAAGATGGCCTGGAGGATGGTTGCATTTGAACGTGTTCCCCTCTCTTTGGCCACCTGCACCAAGGCTTGCAAAATTTCGAGCTTTCACCAAAATACAAGTGGGAAGGGTATATTACAGGTTTTTGTTTCCTGCAAAGAGCTCACAGTCATATTGCTATACTATTGGCGCTGTATTCGTTATTAAGGGGTACAAAATTAGAACGGTTTCAAGGAATGGATGGAATACTACAAGGATAGAGCAAAATATATATTATTATAGATTAACGAGAATGAAACATAGTTGAAAAATATTGATTGAACTTGAATTTAATTATACAAAAATGAACTGAACTTTTGCCATGACATAACATAACATAATTACACGGATGACAAAAGCCACAAGGGCCTATCAAAGGTCATCCGCCTCCGTCAAAACCCACCAACAAAAAGCCCCATCACCAGGGGAAGACAAAATCAAAGTCCCCCACAATATAATATAACAGATGACAAAAGCCACAAAGGCTCATCATAGGTCATCCGAGTCAAACGGCCTCTTTTTTAAGGCCCCCAAATCCCAGGAAATTTACATCGAGAGGATTGCGTCCAGAAACAAGGGTATCATCAATCAAGGCTTGTCAAGAACTAAATCATGCAGCTATAGATATATACAAACAATATTAATATATACAAAACTTAGGAACCATCACAACCTTCCCTCCCCATAAACTCATCCAACCTACTCTTAAATACATTTAGATTTGGACTACCTACTACCCTCTGCGGCAATTTGTTCCAGAAGTCTACCACTCTATTGGTGAAAAAATATATTCTTAAATCCAACCTAGACCCTTGCTTTTTAATTTTCAAGTGGTGACCTCTAGTCCGATTTCCAATAAGCTTGGTGTAAGGTAAATAGGTAACAAGGTATGTAGGTAGCAACTAGTGTGTATGGGAGCTTATAGGGTCCGAAGTATGTTTGTTTGTGCCTTTGTTGAGACTGCTGTGCGGAGTCAAAGAGTGTCTGTGTTTCAATGTAGACAGATTTGGCCCATCCAGGCTGACAACGGCAGCGAGGTAAAAAGAAAGTTGGTTTTGTCGTTTCACGCGTCCACGTCAACTTTAGCTAGTCAAACACGACTCAGTTCTGGCTGACTCATTATCTTGTATCCAGGCCTTTCGAATGCAAGCTATTTCCTTGCGTGTGTATGTTTGTGTGTTCGTGTGGGAGCCTCCAACTATTTCTTCGCCTTCTTACACTAATGTTTTTCTTAATACATGTACAATTGTAATATAAGTATTTCACTCTATTCTACATTGGTTCATTACTACTACATGGTATGTTATTGCAATAGTTAATATGTGTGCCAAATTTCAAGATTTCATAGGTCCAACAGTGTGCTCATTTATGAGGTTTCACGTTGAACCGACTTCACCTTGCAATTCGGGCGTCGCTACAAAATAATCAAATTTGTCTCCTTGTTTCAAAGGCAATCACTTAAACTACCCCAATAGTGGCTCTTTTATTTTGTCTAGAATCTTTGCTTTAAATATATCGCAAAAGGAAATTATGTCTCTTATTGAAGAGTAAGTATATAATATGACATAAATAAATCCCTGCTTTTTTCAGATGACCTTAAATATATATATATATTTGCTAAATATGTAGATTATCGGCGCAAACGATGGGACGTACTATTTCGTCCGTGTTCCAAAATGTTTCACGTTTTTGGAGTACATCTAAGTTGACGGCTCGTGTGGGGGTAAACACAATGGGGGGACCACACTACGATAATCGGTAAATATGTAGATTAGCGGCCCGGCCGAAAAAAAATTTGGTAAACATGTAGATTATCGGCTCGGCCTGAAAAATTTTTTTTGTTGTAAATATTATCGTTCACCTGTGTTTGAATCTTCGTGTGCGTTATCGTTCACCCGTGTTTGAATATTCATGCGCGTTTGAGTTTTGTTCGAATGCTAGGTGCCCACATTTTTTTTTTTGAAATCTCAAAATTAAACCCACCGAAAATGCTGTTAACGTAGGCCATTTTAGTTACCAAATTGCCCCAAAATAACCAAACGAAACACTTTGTTTCTCGTACATAAATGCTGTGGTTATACCTCCGAAATAGCGAAGAGGAAAGCCTATTTATTTTGCGCGTCTGCGTCCTATTCGAAATCTAGCTGACTTGAATCACATTTTATTTTCGATCATCTAAATTCAAAGTTAGGGTTCACATCTAATGCTTGGCCACAAATGTTGCATTCACTTTTAATTCGCACTAAATTATGAACATCCAAAAAGGTGTTTAATTTATCTTTATCAGAAACTAGGGTTAATAATTCCGCAATAGCCGACGGACAAAATTCACCATTCGATGATTATTTTCAAACTGCGTAAAAGGGGAATATTTGACAGCCAAACTGCTAAAAAACAAGTAGTTCCTTGAAATGATCTAGCCAATTACATTTAAATGTATAAAAGAAGGTAACAAAAATAGTAAAATGGGGAAAAATATATTGAAAAATAAAAATGACTCCGAATGAGGATAATAAAAAGCTATTTAGTAGGAAAGAAAAATTGATATCAAGCATTTCTGACGTCATACCCATCCCCCCCACCCCTATTATAATTCGCAAAACGATTACAGACGCTGACATGATGTAGTTAAAGCATTCACCTCTGTAAACGGCAGAACATTATAACAATTAGGATTATATACTGGGGGCTGTGCCCCCCAGACCCCCCCAATTTAATGAAACTCAGGACCTGAGTAAATTTGCTGATGATACTAAGCTAGGTAGGGCCATTAGGGCTCATTCTGATGCTGTTGTAATGCAGGAGGAATTGACCATTCTGTCCAATTGGGCTGAGAAATGGCAAATGAAGTTTAACATAGACAAATGTAGTGTACTTAGTATAGGTAGAAATAATCCACTGAATAGTTATAAATTAAATGGGAGAAATTTAGGGAGGACCGATTGTGAGAGAGACTTGGGTATTTTGGTAAGTTCAGACCTTCATCCTAGAAAGCAATGCCTAAATGCTAAGAATAAAGCTAATAGGATATTGGGATTCATTAGGAGGAGTGTAAGCAATAAGAGTGCTGAAGTCATTCTAAAACTGTATCTGGCGCTAGTTAGGCCTCATCTAGACTATGCAGTACAATTTTGGTCACCATATTATAGGAAGGATATTGATTTGCCAGAGGATTATGTCCATTCATGCAACCGCAAAATAATCTCCCCACTCCTTATAAAAATATATACATATGTACATAAAAAAAAGTCAGTCCCATCTAGCAGCTTCATCCATATATTTATCTAATCTATTCTTAAAACTACCCAGAGAGGAGGCTTCTATCACATGTCTAGTGAGCCTATTCCATTCATCTACCACACAATTTGTAAACCAATTCCTCCCAATCTCCTTCCTAAACCTATACTTATCAAGCTTAAACCCATTGCTATGTGTTCTGTCATGTTCACTAAGTATAAGAACCTTACCCAGATCCCCTTTATTATATCCTTTTACCCATTTGAAGACTTCAATCAATTCCCCTCTGACTCTTCTCCTTTCCAATGTATGTAGATTTAGTTTTCTGAGCCTTTCACCATAAGGTAAGTTCCTTAGCCCACCAATCATCTTTGTCATCCTTCTCTGCACAGACTCAAGCATATCATAAGAACATAAGAAAAGGAGGAGACTGCAAAAGACCATTCATGGCCTACACTTGGCAGCTCCTGTTCCATTCAACACACAAAAGATTTCTTACCAGAGAAAAGTCATCAACATTGTCACCCTTAACAGGAGTTCGTCAGATCTAATCTACAATATACATAAAATGCATCCAGAGGATTATGTCCATTCATGCAACCGCAAAATATAATCTTCCCACTCCTTAGAAAAATATATACATATGTACATAAAAAAAAGTCAGTCCCATCTAGCAGCTTCATCCATATATTTATCTAATCTATTCTTAAAACTACCCAGAGAGGAGGCTTCTATCACATGCCTAGTGAGCCTATTCCATTCATCTACCACACGATTTGTAAACCAATTCCTCCCAATCTCCTTCCTAAACCTATACTTATCAAGCTTAAACCCATTGCTACGTGTTCTGTCATGTTCACTAAGTATAAGAACCTTACCCAGATCCCCTTTATTATATCCTTTTACCCATTTGAAGACTTCAATCAATTCCCCTCTGACTCTTCTCCTTTCCAATGTATGTAGATTTAGTTTTCTGAGCCTTTCACCATAAGGTAAGTTCCTTAGCCCACCAATCATCTTTGTCATCCTTCTCTGCACAGACTCAAGCAAATCAATATCCTTCCTATAATATGGTGACCAAAATTGTACTGCATAGTCTAGATGAGGCCTAACTAGCGCCAGATACAGTTTTAGAATGACTTCAGCACTCTTATTGCTTACACTCCTCCTAATGAATCCCAATATCCTATTAGCTTTATTCTTAGCATTTAGACATTGCTTTCTAGGACGAAGGTCTGAACTTACCAAAATACCCAAGTCTCTCTTACAATCAGTCCTCCCTAAAATTCTGCCATTTAATTTATAACTATTCAATGGATTATTTCTACCTATACTAAGTACACTACATTTGTCTATGTTAAACTTCATTTGCCATTTCTCGGCCCAATTGGACAGAATGGTCAATTCCTCCTGCATTACAACAGCATCAGAATCAGCCCTAATGGCCCTACCTAGCTTAGTATCATCAGCAAATTTACTCAGGTCACTACTTAAGCCTATGTCAAGATCATTAATATAAATTAAGAATCGCAAGGGACCCAAAACAGATCCTTAAGGAACTCCACTGCTAACACACCCCCACTCAGATTTAACTCCATCTATACTAACTCTTTGCTGTCTGTCACCAAGCCATGACTGAATCCACCTAAATATACTGCCATCGATCCCGTGTGCTTTAACTTTGCTCAGAAGTCGTAAGTGTGGCACTCGATCAAAAGCCTTACTAAAGTCCAAGTATAAAATATCATAGTTTTCATCATTATCTGCTGCTTCATACACCTTTCTATAAAAAGACAGCAAATTAGTCAGACAGGATTTACCCTTACTAAAGCCATGCTGTGATTCTTTTATCAACTTATGCTTATCCAAGTGATCTCTAATATTCCTTGCTATAATAGATTCCATCATTTTCCCTACCACTGATGTCAAACTTACTGGTCTGTAATTAGACATATTTGTTTTATCCCCTTTCTTAAATATAGGTATCACATTGGCTTTCTTCCATGCCACTGGCACAATGCCACTCTCCAATGATTTTCTAAAGATGCATGCTAGGGGCTCACTTAACACATCCTTACATTCTTTCAAAATTCTAGGAAAGAGCTCATCAGGACCGGGTGCTTTACTACTTTTGATTTTATCAGTTTCCTTTGTCACTATCTCCTTTGTGATCAAGATATCCTTTAATTTCTCTTCATCATTACCCCGAAAGATCATTGACACCTCAGGTATATTTAGAGTATCCTCCTGTGTAAATACTGAGAGAAAAAAGTCATTTAGCATTCCAGCCATTGAGTCCCTATCACTCACTAATTCTCCATTGGAATCTATAAGTGGGCCTATTTTATCTCTAACCTTAGTTTTGTATAATTGATAAAAACTTTTAGGATCTTCCTTTGCCCTATTTGCCACTTTAATTTCATAATTTCTCCTTGCTACTCTAACTAACTTTTTAACATCTCTTGCTAGTTCATTATATCTCTGCCTTAAGTGATCCTCTCCATTTTTTATTTTCCTATAAATGCCAATATAATGCTTAATTTTATCTGTCATCCATTTTGGGTCATTATTTTTAGTCCTAATCTCCTTATATGGAATGTTAATCATCTGACCTGTAATTAATTGCTCAATTATTCTTTCATACTCCTCTTCAATTGTAATCTCTTCCTCCTGGTGATTATTGTCTCCACTAACTGATATCATTGAATCTATTCCTGAATTGATTTCATTGCCTGGTTTCTGTACAACTGCCTCCAGGTAAGTCCTGAGCCCATTATAATTTGCTCTTCTAAAGTCAGGAATTTTAACATTGTTCATGCTACTATCAATACCATTCCATTTCATCTTGAATCTAATTTCACAATGGTCACTATTACCCAAATTTCCTCCAATCTCAGTATCCTTAATAACTTCTTCCCTATTTGTCAGAACTAAATCCAGTATATTATTACCTCTAGTGGGTTCGTTAATAATCTGCCTCAGAAAATTATCTTGGACAACATTCAAAAATTCCTCAGCCTCCTGATCACCTACAAGAGCTTCCCAGTCTATATTTCTGTAATTAAAATCGCCCATTATACACACATGCTTACTTCTACATGCCCGTTCAATCTCCTGCCACAGAAGATTTGAAGCTTCCTTACTAAGATTTGGTGGTCTGTATAATAATCCTAAGACAAGCTTGTTTTTACCTTCCTTTACATTTAGCCATAATGACTGTGTTATCATCTAATTTAATTGTACTGTTTACACAACACTGGAGATTATCTTTAATATAAATAATAACCCCTCCTCCTCTCTTCCTATTCCTATCTGTATGGAACATGTTAAAGCCCTCAATCTCAACCTCAGGTTTAAAGTGATTACCTGCCAAATCAAGCCATGACTCTGTTATCGCAATTATATCAAAATTCTCTTCACTTGCTAACGCTCTTAAGAGATCTATCTTATTCCTTATACTTGACCATTTGTGTAGTATATTTTTAAGGTTTTTTTATTATTCCCATCTTCATTGCATTGTGCTTTTTTATTCCTAGTTATCTGCTCATTCACTTGTGCATTAGTCCCCCTATAACGCATCAGTATGCCCTCTCCCCTAGCTATTCCTCTATCACTGCATCCCTTCCATTTCCTACACCTGCCCTCTATTCCTGTTATTCCCTTACCTCTAACAGCTTCTAGTTTCCCACCCGTAAGGACCTAATCACACTATCCAGCTCCCCCCATAGAACCTCAACACCTGCCCGACTAAGATGGAGCCCATCCATCGCATACAACCTCCTATTCCTGTAAAACCCTCCCCAGACATCTACAAACACCAATCCTAACTCCTCACACAGTCCTTTCACAAATTCATTCAAACCAATTGCACGCGACAACCATTCTACCCCCACATCCAATCTCGGAAGCACACCAGAAACAACACCTTTTACCCTGCTTTTACTCATCCTTTCAACTAACCTTTTATACTGCTCACGTAACTCACATGTACCCACCTTCTTTACATCATTCACTCCCACATGCGTAATCACAACTGCATCCCTCTCACACCCAGAAACCAGCCTATCATACCTCTCACAAACATCACTTACACCAGCACCCGGCAGACAAACTCTCATTCCCTTCCACTTGCTATCACTCAACTTCCTATCTAAATACCTAATCTGAGAGTCACCCATCACTAGCACCTCAGTCATTCTCCTATTCTGTCTTGGCCTAACATTACCCTCCCTCCTGCTCTCAGTCATGCTACCACCCATCCTGCTTTCATCCACAATCACAACAGGCAAATCACTTTCACACTCTTCCTCTCTCAGGACATTGAATCTGTTAGTCAACCTAACAGGTTCTATGTCCCTCTCATTCACACACCTAACCTGTCCTAACTTATGTATCCTAACCATTTTCACCCACCATTCATCATCACTCACAACTTCCACACTGTTCCCAGTCCTAGCCCTCTCTTCCACCCTCTTAGCACTAATCTCACCCTTCAATCGCACACTTGCATCTCTTCTCACCTCAAACACCAAATCATTCAACCTCTTACATTCCCCACTCAACCTCCTAACCTCCCCTTCCAGAAAACACACACGGCATTCAGTTACATTCACTCTCCTTTCAACTCCACATGCATCACACACCACATACACACTACTTTCAAATGGCATGCTCTCACCATCTATACAAAAAGCCATACTCTCAGAAATTTACTAATGAAAAAGTTAACACTCACCAAAAAAAAAAATTCTTGCTCAGGATTGCTGCCAGTTATCTTCCCCAAAAGTATTAATCACTAATGTATTTATTATACAGTGATTGATGTATTAAATAAATACAAGAAAAATTACACACCCAAATCAGTATTATATCCCAATCTTACAATGAGAATCAGGAGTTCCTGTAAGACAACCTTCCAGAACAAAGCCAGATCTGACGAACTCCTGTAAAGGGTGACAATGTTAATCTGGTAAGAAATCTTTTGTGTGTTGACTGGAACAGGAGCTGCCAAGTGTAGGCCATGAATGGTCTTTTGCAGTCTCCTTCTTTTCTTATGTTCTTATGTTATCATCGTAGTGTGGTCCCCCCCTTGTGCTTACCCCCACACGAGCCGTCCCCTTAAATGTACTCCAAAAACGTGAAACATTTTGGAACACAGACGAAAAAACTACGGTTTATCAGCCGGGATTAGCCGGGCCGATAATCTACATATTTACATATTTATGTAGATTAGCGGCCCGGCTGGAAAAAAAATTTGTGTGTAGATATTATCGTTTACTTGTGTCGGAATATTCATGCGCGTTTGAGTCCTTTTCAAATTATTATTCTATAAACAATTAGCATTATATACTGGGGGGGCTGTGCCCCCCAGCCCCCCCCCCAATTTAATGAAACTCAGGATCATCGTAGTGTAGTCTCCCCATTGTGTTTACCCCCATACAAGCCGTCAACTTAAATGGGTAAATATGTAGATTAGCGTCCGGGCAAAAAAAAATTGTGTGTAAATATTATCGCTCACTCGTGTCGGAATATTCATGCGCGTTTGAGTCCTTTTCAAATTATTATTCTATAAACAATTTAAATTGTATACTGGGGGGCTGTGCCCCCAGACCCCCCCCAATTTAATGAAACTCAGGATCATCGTAGTGTAGTCCTCCCATTGTGTTTACCCCCATACGAGCCGTCAACTTAAATGTACTCCCAAAACGTGAAACATTTTGGAACACGGACGAAATAGTACGTCCCATCGTTCGCGCCGATAATCTACATATTTACCCTTAAATGTACTCCAAAAACGTGAAACATTTTGGAACGCGGACGTAATAGATTAGTTAGAAATAGGCCTAGTGAGGATGGGGGACAGTGGAGAGTGGTTAGGAAACATGAAGCTAGGGAGGCTTCTCCTGTTCTTTGTGAGAATAGGGTTGCCTCTGTTGAGGTTGTTAGCCAGGGGGAGAATAGGTGTGTGAGTCAGAGGGACACAGAACCTATTAGCTTGACTAATAGATTCAGTGCCCTAAGAGAGGAAGTAACTGGAAGTGATATGACTGATGGGGGTGGGGGTGGAGTTCGAGTGACTGGTAGTTTGAATGAGAATAGGAGTGGGGATGGAGTTAGGTCTGTGGGGGTTAGGAATAGGAGTCTGACTGAAGTGCTTGTGATGGGTGATTCGCGAGTTAGATATTTAGATAGGAAGTTGAATGCAAGTAGATTGAATGGTTTGAAGGTGTGTTTGCTGGGTGCTGGAGTGAGAGATCTGTCTGATAGGTATGAGGAGCTGGTGTCTGGCTGTGCAAGGGATGCGGTTGTGATTACACATGTAGGAGTGAATGATGTGAAGAAAGTGGGTGTATGTGAGTTACGTGAGAGGTACAAAAGGTTGATTGAAAAGGTGAAAGAAAGTAGAATGAAAGGTGTTGTGACAGGTGTGCTTTTATCATCCTCCAATCCACACTAATGGTAGTAAACACCTCTTTCCCTGACCCATGAGTACTATACATAAGACTATTTAGTTTCTCCTTTGTAAATACTGATGCAAAATAACCATTCAGTACCTCAACTATTTCCTCATCAGTTTCTCTCACAACCCCTTCATATTTGATAGGTCCTATTTTAACTCTGCCAGACTTATTATTAATTTTATAGTAACTAAAGAACTTTCTAGGATCTTTGTTGCTATCCTGAGCTAATTTAATTTCTGACACCCTTTTGTTCTTCTTCATAATCTTATTTAACTCATTCCTAGCCATTCTATAATCACTTAAATTTTGAAAATTATTTTCTACCTGTAATTTCCTGTATGCCCGTTTCTTCTCTGAAATTTTTCTCGCTATCTCCTGATTCCACCATAATTGTTTCCTACCTTTGTTCCTAATCGCCTTCATTGGGATACATTGCTCTTGGACTACATTTATTATATGCTTGAAAGTATCCCACATCCCATACGCATTTTTACCTCTGAATTCTACATCCCAGTCTACCAAATTTAGCAAGCTTCGAAGTTTTACATAATCTCCCTTAGGAAAATTTGGAACTTTTACAGCATTCTCGGTTATTTTACCCTTCTCAATTCCCAAGTTAAAATGAACTATCTAATGGTCACTATTTCCCAATTCTTCCCCAACAGTCAATTCTTGAACTAAATGATCACTGTTAGAAAGTACTAAATCTAATATATTGTCCCTTCTCATTGGCTCATTTACAAATTGATTCAAAAAATTATCCTCAAAGCATTCTATGAACCTGCCACTTGTTCTATCCCTACCTATGATTTTTTCCCAGTCCACAGAGTTTAAGTTGAAGTCCCCAATACTAACTGCATCTGTTTCACATCCCTTACTTATTTCCCTTATCATTAGTTCATCCATATCATCAGTCTGCCCAGGTGGCCTGTAAAAAGCTCCCAAATGCACCATTCTATTTTTACTGAACCTAATATCTATCCAAAGTGACTCAACTCCATCCTGCTTTATTGAAGTATTTAAACTTGAAACAATGTTGTTTTTTATATAGATAATTATTCCTCCACCAATCCTACTTGTCCTTTGACTAATGTACATACTATAATGTATGCCTTTTAGAATGTATGCCTTCCACTCTATCTCCTCTGCATCTCTTTCCTTTCCCTGACCACTATCAGTAACTAGTTTCCTGCCTGCAAAGACCCAATGACACTATAACTCCTACCACAACACATCAACCCTAGGCCAGCTTAGATGGAGTCCATCCAATGCATACAATCCTTTATTCCCATAAAACCCATTCCAAGCATCTACCTACACTAATCCCAACCTCTCACTCAGGCCTTTCACATACTCATTCAGTCCAATTACATGAGCCATCATTCCATCCTGACATCCAATCTTGGAAGCACACCTGAAACAACGCCTTTCACTCTACTTTCACCCATCCTTTCAACTAACCTTTTGTACCTCTCTTGTAACTCACATGAACCCACTTTCTTTACATCATTTACTCCGACATGCGTCACTGAATAGAGAGCTCGCCGAGAACACATCCGATCGCTACCACAAAAATGTATATAATGTATATATATACGCTAGCTGTTTCTCACCAGTTCTTCCAAATGTCACATGCATGCTCTGTTTGTTCCTTAAATGTTTACCGTCTAGGTTTGTTTTTAGCCGACATCACTAAAAGTATCAAATTTTTACTAAACCATGAGCTAATAGAAACTAAACACGAGTGCTCACCTGTAAATCAGAACTAAGAATGAACAAATTTTATTTTTCGTTGTGGGAAATCATTTGTTGCTACATGAGGCAAGCGGTAACAGTTAAAAATTTAAATCGACCACTCACAAAGGAACCTTTTTTGCCAGCTTACATATTTTTATTAAACAAATCATGATGGTAGTGTTTTGAAACTCTACCTGTTAGACCTGTTCAAAATGTCACATGTTGCAAACACTTTTGGGCCACATGTTGTTTTTGTTCCACTAAAAAAGTAAAAGATTTGTGCCAAATTTTATTGTAATCGGACATTGCTTAGGGGTCCCCCATGAAGCAACAATTTTTCAAAAGGAAACAAAAAGTTAGCAAATATGAAAAAAAAGTTCTAATTTATTTCCTTTCACACACAGAGAAGTACAAATAGAATGACATCACTGAGAACTGAAACAAGACAAAAAACAGTTCCGAAAGGACCTCCTTGCTTTTTTTGGAGTCTGATCGCTCAGGCTTCAGTAGGGCTGCCTTGGAGGTCAGGGGCACTCCCTACTGTCCTTGGCCACCACCTTCAGAAGGAATTGCTTCTGAGCTTCTTCTCAGGTGATGGCCACATTGAAGGTGGTCAGCAGGGCTACTGCCTGTTCGGCAACATCATTGACTACCACCTGGTCAATAGCCCTCTCTTGCAGGAGAGAGGATCTCCCTCCCAACTGGCTGGGCTCTTAGCCAAGAATGTGGCCAGTTCCTCTCCTTGTACTGGGAGTAGGAGATCCAGTGCCTTTCTCGACTGGGAACTGAAGAAGACTGAAAGAGGCATTGGAATTGAAGGCCTTTCCATCCAGACACTTCAGTCCCTTCCCCTCCCTCTTAATGTTCTGGACCATGGATGTCTTCTGACACATACCAGAGATGGCGCGTAAATGCCTTTAAGGCCATTTCAGTTTATTGGAGATTCTTCTGCAAAGTTCTCTCATGAAGAGGCCCCGTAAGGGGCGCGGCAATTTGCCATCCTGGCCGCCGTGCTGATGGGACTCAGCACCCCGTCCGACCCCAGCTTAGCCTCTTCTCCTTCCTTCAAAACACTTGTTTCCTCGCTTTTCATACAACCTCTCTCACAACTTTCAATGGTCAGCCTCTAATTTCACAGGGTAGATGCTGACCTTCTTCTTAAGTCAACCGTCCCGGATTGGGGCTGAGGGGGGAGGGGACAATGTTCCCTAACCCCTGAGCTCCGGTGTGGGGTGGTTGGTTTTTAACAACCTGCTTTATCCCCACCCATACCTTCTTCTTAAGTCAACCGTCCCGGATCAGGGGGGAGGGGACAATGTTCCCTAACCCCTGAGCTCCGGTGTGGGGTGGTTGGTTTTTAACAACCTGCTTTATCCCCACCCATACCTTCTTCACATCCCTTTTCCTCTCCTCTTCACAATCTATATATTTTTTACGCCGTGTTCAAGGGGGAGCCACCATGCCGATGGACTGCCAGGCCACCAGGCAGGAGGGGTGGTCTTAAATGGCGGCGCCTGGCTCTGTCGGGCTTGTAAGCACCTCTCGCAGTACGGGCTACTGCAAGAGGTGATGCGCGATTGCATCCCGTGTCAAAAAGAGGGTCACCATGCCCAATGATGAGTTTAAAAAAAAAAACAACCCCCAACTTCCCCTATAACATCGACGGAGCCGCCCTTGGGCAGCTCCAGCAAAAAAAATGGAGGTCCCCACCCCTGTGCTTGCTCAAGGGACCCTCCATATATCTCTAACCGGAGAGGAGGCTTACTCCTCTCCTTCGCTTATGGGTGTAGGGAACTCCCCCTCACCCCCTTCTCTGGAGGTGCTTTCGGGTGCCTCCCTTTTACCAGCGGCAGTCCCCTCTGTTCTTTCCAAGGGGACTGCCAAGAAAGCCAGTCGCTTCACATCGAAGCGGCTTGGTAGGGCAAACCCCCTTAGGGGGGAGAGGGAAGCCAGGCCCCTTTGGTCGCTTCCCTCAAAAGACCTGCTGGCAAGAATACTAAACCTTGCCGGGGTCAAGGCCCATGCCTCCTAAAAGAAGACTAGTGACGATACTGCCAATGGGACCTGCGATGTCTTGGGGGGGGATGACCAACTGGAGGCCCCCCCTGAGATAGACATGGTCCTTGAGGAAACCCAGCCCCAGACGGTAGGGCCTTCCATGGGGGGGAATCCTGGCTCGGCGCCAAGCACGGAACCTGAATCTGCCCCGATGCAAGGCCCTCCTCAAACGGCTGTGGTTTCCGAAGCAGTACAACAGGTGCCCCCACGACTACCAGGACCTTCTCCATTTCAGAGAATGACCTGGCTGAGGCCGGTCCATCTGGCCTGGGGGCTTCTTCCGGCGGAGGTGAGAAGCGGGTTCATTCCCCGCCCTCCTCTCCAAAAAAGAAAAAGACTAGAAAGACAAAGAAGACTCGGGGCTCCTCTCCATCCACGGGGACGGATGGGTCTGCTACCACTTTGGTAGGCGACCAAGCCAAGATCGGCACATCCGGCCCCTCTACCCCCCCGTGTGCGGAGCCCCTGACTAAGACTAAGACCAAGAGTGAACAGGGCGGAGCCTCGATGACATCGGGGCCCCTCATTCAGAGGTTACCTGGCATTTTCGAGCCCACTGGCTTCAAACGCTTCCTCATTATTCGCTCCACTGATGGCAGCATGTTTTCCAAGGGCAACATGATCCATCAGAGGAGAGGATTAGCTAGTGCAATTGGTAGAGAGCCGAAGGTGACCCGTTTCTCGGACGGGAGCCTTCTGGCGAATCCCGCCGAGGTGGCCAAGATAAGCGCTCTTATCTTGGCCACACTCTACCATGAACTTTGGGAAAGGAGTAGTTTATGCAAGGGAACTCGTTGACTACTCCATTGAGGACATCACCCTAGAGCTGGCCGACCATGGGGCGGTCAAGGTCGAATGTGTGATGAGAAAACAGGGAGGGGCCTTGAGACCCACCCCTACACTCTTCGTCATGTTCGACTGTGACAAGCTCCCTGAGTCAGTGCGTGCCGGTTGGTGCCGCTACCACGTGAAGGCATTCGTGCCACTGCCGCGGCGATGCTATTACTGTCACCGCTTCGGCCATACGAATCGCTCATGTAGACATGCAAAGTCAGGGTCACCCGAAGTCTGTGTAAATTGCTCCAAGGTCACACACGATAAGTCCAAATCGTGTGTGGCCAAGTGTGTCAATTGCGGAGAGCCGCACCCTGCTTCTTCGAAGCAATGTGGTGCATATCTCCTTGAGAAGGAAATCCTGGCCGTTCAGGCCCAGGATAGACTCTCATTCCGCGCTCGGCTCTGCCTGGGACGTCATATGCCTCAGTAGTTAGAAAGGCACCCTCTGCTCCTGGCCCATCCAGGCCAACGAGCACGGTTGTTTCCGTGCCCATTCGGAGCCCTTCTGCGGGCTCTACCCAACCCGGGCGCTTCCCTGGTAAAGCTGGCTGCAAAAAGGGTTCATACCCAGCCCCGGCTTAAACCAGGGCTCCCCCCTCTTCCCCCAGCGTGACCGTTTCCCGCAAGGCGAAACGGCCACGCGCCTACACCGAGTCGTTAGACTCACAGGAGGCAACACCCCTGAAGATGGTCGCTAGGCTATCTTCCGGGGTTCCTAAAGCTGTTCTCCGAAAGGAGAACAGCAACAAAGGAGCTTCGGCCCCTTCGCCCACGCCCCGAGGTGGAGTGAGTGGCTCGGAGACGGTGGTTCCTCAAAAAGAGGCCCCCCCCGCCTCCGAAGCTGCAACGCCCGCCTAAGGTTTCGAGGCGGAGGGAGGAAAAGACTCGCATGGCGAGCCCAACCTCCCCCAATAAGTTCTCGAACGCGACAGCGCTTTGTCCGGCCATTCCCGTGAGGGTCCTCAGTTTGAGGAGGGCCCCCGCGTCTCCGAGCTAGGCCTGGAGGGGATATTCCTTCAATGGAATTGCTGTGGACTCCGGGCCAACTGGGAAGAGCTGCGGAGGCTCGTCTCATCCCGTTCCCTGTTAGCTATCGTTTTGCAGGAGACCATGCTAGGCGCCTGCCCCTTGCCCGCCCTTCCGGGGTATAAGGGTCTTGCGACCCCACCACCGCGGGATGGCCGGGCTGGGGGATGCGTGGTTTACACCCGGCATGATGTCTCCGTTCTGCGTACATTCCACCATCAGGTGACTTCGACGCGGGGGACTTCTGCCGCGTCGTGGCACGGTTGCCGAGGCCCTATCTCTTGCTTGGAGATCTGAACGGCAGGCATCCTCTCTGGGGAGATTACTCCATAAATCCCAGGGGACAAGTCCTTGCCAATCTGATCGAAGAGCTTGAGATGGGTGTCCTAAATGTGGATGAGTTTACGCATCACTGTCCGAGAACCGCTTCATTTTCTTGCCTCGACCTATCTTTGTGCTCGATGGATGCACAGCCTGATTTTGATTGGGATGTGGTCGATGACCTCCATGGTAGTGATCACTTTCCCATTCAAATATCATTTTCAGGGCAACTGCCGCCTGAGAGACCACCTCGGTGGTGCTTGGCGCGGTGGTCTGCATTTCAGGAAATGACTGAATTCTCTATCTCAGTCGAGGGGTTTAGGTCGGTAGATGAGGCAGTTGAGTTCTTCTCCGGCAACCTCATCGCCGTGGGCCTGACTACTATTCCTAGGACGTCTGGCCATTTTGCACGCCGACCACTCCCATGGTGGTCGGCCGAGTGTGAGACGGCCCTCAAACAGAAGCGTTATGCCTACATGCGCTATAAGCGCCGCCCGAACGATTTCACTGTCGCTGAATTTCGTCGGGCTAGGGCTAGGTTCCGGTATATTTCGAAGCACGCCCGCCGCTCTTCTTGGCGGGCATATGTGTCTTCACTTAACGGGAAGACCCCTTTAGCTGAGGTGTGGAAGCGAGTCAAAAGGATTCGGGGCAAGTTCTCGGAGGACCCCCCTCCCGTTCTCCAGAAGAATGGGACCGCAATCTCGGACCCCGCATCCGTGGCGGAATCCTTAGCGACCGCTTTTTCCGCATTCTCTAGCCGGAAAGCTGCTCCGCCAGCATTCAATGCACGTCGTGATGTCGCGGAAGTCTGCCGGCTGGACTTTACCTCCAGAGGCGGAGAACCCTTCAACGACAAGTTTACTGTGAGTGAGTTGTGTTCCGCTCTCGCTTCGTGCGCAGACACCGCCCATGGTCCGGACGATGTCGCGTACGCCATGCTTCGACACCCGGGTGAGCTAGGCATGGCCTTTCTCTTAGATTTGTTCAACAGGATCTGGGTGGAAGGTCTTCTCCCAGACTCCTGGCGAATCGCTACTGTGCTTGCCTTTCGCAAACCGGGGAGAGATCACTCTACTCCGACCGGTAAATTGGTAATTGGTAAATGTTATATTAGCCATTTTCCTGGACAGCGGAGGCTATCTGTCTTCTGCACAGTGCGGCTTCCGTAAGTTCCACTCCACGTCGGATGCTCTGCTCCGACTGGAAAATGCCGTCTGCGAGGCTTTCCTTCATAGACAGCACTACACCACAGTGTTTTTTGATCTGGAGAGGCCTATGATACCGCATGGCAATACGGTATCATGGAGACTCTCCACACGATGGGGGCGAGGGGACGCCTCCCAATGTTTATATCTGAATTTTTGCGAGATCGTCGTTTCCGCGTACAGGTGGGGGGAGCCCTCTCCGGCCCAAAGGAGCAGGAAGAGGGTGTCCCGCAGGAAAGTATCCTCAGTGTCACACTCTTTGCCCTGAGCATCAACGGCATCACCTTGATGCTGCCGGAAGATGTTCTCGCTTTGCTCTACCTGGACGACCTTTCAATCTCTTTTGGCGCGGCCCAGATGCCAACTCTGGAGCGTCGACTCCAACAGGCATTGAACCGCGTCTCTCGCTATCCAAAGCCCACAGGTTTCGGTTTTCTTTGGCCAAGACTAAGGTGGTGCACTTCTGGGGCTTCACCCCGACCCAGATTTGTTTCTTAATGGGGTGTGCCTGGATGTGGTTGAGTCACACCATTTCCTTGGTCTTTTATTCGACCGATGCCTCACCTGGGAGGCTCATATTCGCAGCCTTAGGGTCTCTTGTACCCGCGCCATGGATATTCTCCGTTCCGGGACGTTCAGCGCTTGGGGCGCTGATAGGGCTACTGCCTTACTTTTTTATTGATCCTTTGTTCGCTCGAAACTCGACTACGGATGCGAGTTTTATGCATCCTCAGCCGAGCGTTTATTGCGGAAGGTGGATTCGATCCACCACACCAGCCCTCGCCTTGCAACCGGTGCCTTCCGCACTTCCCTCATTGAGAGCCTGTTGGTTGATGCTTGGGAGATGCCACTCGCTCTGCGCCGCGTGCAGTGCATCACTCGCCTGTATGCGCGAGCCCGGCGCCTCCCTCAGTTGCCAACAGCTCTCACTGCATCCGCAGCTGATCTCGATGGTGCCTATGCCACCGAGAGACGCCAGTCATACCCTAAGCCCTTTGGGTTTAGGGCCAGGAAACTCCTTCGAGAGGTAGATATAGCTCTCGGGCTGTGGCGCCCCTGGTTCTGCCCAGGATGCCACCCTGGAGGGTACCACATTTGGCTATTTGTCGCCACGCCTCTGCTCCCAAAGCTTGTACTGTGCCAGGAGTATTGCGTTCAACCTTTTTTGAGCACACATCCTGTCACGCTGGTACCGTGCCAGTGTATACGGATGGCTCCAAGTCCGAAGAGGGGGTCGGCTTGCACGCCGTATCCCCTCTGTTTGAAGTCAGCGGGGCTCTACCAGGCGCTGCGTCTGTCTTCACGGCCGAGCTGGTGGCAATACACCACTCGGTATGAGAGATTACGCGACGTGCCCGGTTCGGAGACCGGATTGTGATCTATAGTGACTCACAAAGCGCCCTGAGTGCTCTCGGGGCATTGGAATCTCCGCATCCCCTGGTTTTCGAAATCTGTGATGCCACGGTTTTGACGAGCTGGGCAGATGTCGAGATTATCTTCTGCTGGGTTCCTGGACATGTACTCAGGACGAGTGCGTGCACTTTGACTGGTGGACTTGTTGACTTTTTGGGGGAGGCCGGCCTTCTCCCTTTCATTTAACCAGGTTCAATTGTTGTTGTTGTTTGTTATTGTTTTTGTTATTGCTTAGTTATTGTTATTCCTTTTTATTGTTGTTTCCTGTTTTTAAAGTAGCCTAGAACTAGGCTGTTTGTTTACGGCGACTTATGCCTAAGTCGGCATTTGCCAGATAGCCCCTTAATTAAAAAATAAAAAAAATAAAATCTCATGAAGAGGAGATTGTTGTAGGTAGTATGGTAAGGAACCATGGCCTTGTTCCATGGAATGGCATAAAGGAGGGCAATGAAGAGGGACACCTGTTCTATGGCTCGAAGTTCGTGAGAGTTCAGCCAAAACTGAGACCTGAAGAAGAAAATCTTAAGCGCATAGATTCCCTTCAACATCCATTTCGCTTGATGAAACACTCATGGTGCTCTCATCTTGAAAGTCGTCCCAATATCACCCCCAGAAAGATGCAGGAGAGAACCAAGAGCTGGGTTTCATTAAGAGAAATGTCAGTTACAAGAGTAAGGAGGTTATTCTTAAACTATAACTTATGTTAGGCCACATCTAGAGTACTGTATACAGGCATGGTCCCCACATTTTAGACACGATATTAACCTTCTGAAGTCAGTTCAACGGAGGGCAACAAAGATTATTCCTTCCCTGAGGCCCCTTGAATATATAGATAGACTGAGGGTATTAAATATGTTCTTGTTCAAAAGGAGGTGTGTGAGAGAGGATATGATTGAGCTGCTTAAAATTTTTTCTGGGATAGATAAATTGGATGTTAAGAAGTTTTTTGAGTTAGATGATGGAAATCGGACTAGAGGTCACCACTTGAAAATTAAAAAGGGTGTAGGTTGGATTTAAGAAAATATTTTTTCACCAATAGAGTGGTAGACTTCTGGATCAAATTGCCGTGGAGGGTAGTAGGTAGTCCAAATTTAAATGTATTTAAGAGTAGGTTGGATGAGTTTATGGGGAGGGAAGGTTGTGATGGTTCCTAAGTTTTGTATATATTAATATTGTTTGTATATATCTATAGCTGCATGATTTAGTTCTTGACAAGCCTTGATTGGTGATACCCTTGTTTTTGGATGCAATCCTCTGGATGTAGTTTTCTTGGGAGTGTGGGTGCCTTAAAAAAGAGGCTGTTTGACTCGGATGACTTATGATGGGCCTTTGTGGCTTTTGTCATCTGGTATATTAAATTGTGGAAGACTTTGATTTTGTCTTCCCCTGGCGATGTTGCTTTTTGTGGGTGGGTTTTGACGGATGCGGATGACCTTTGATAGGCCCTTGTGGCTTTTGTCATCCGTGAAATTATGTTTTGTTATGTTATGAGCTCCTTGTAGTCCTCTTTTGTATGGCTTTCTTGTTCGATGTCACTCTTGAGCTCGCTCAAAGCTGTCTCCTTTGCATCCGACAGCTCACCTGTTAGGAAGGGAAGGAGACTTTTTTCATCCATGGAGGAAAAAGGCTCCCCCTCGAGCCCGTTACCTGGTGGCTACACCAAACTCTAAGTTAACTTGGTTGAGGAACCAAGTTCAACTTATTCTTGTCAGAGAAACCCCCTTCCTCTATCCTCGCCCTTGAAGAAGACCTCCCCCCCCACCATGCACAATCCTCGCCATTGGAGAAGACACCCCCACCCTGAGTACACTCCCTCCAGCACTCCCCTGAGTCAAGGTATTCAAGTCTTAGCGCATCGCTAGACAGTGGAATTACTTCCCTCTTTCACTATCCCATGGTGATATCCCTTCCTGCCGAAAGAGTGTGGACCCCAGCTGCCACTCTCTCCAAAGTCAGTTGTGGCTTTCAAGTTATTCGTCCGCAACCTCCATCTGGCCGGTTGGCACACGGCTTGGAGACAATAACATTCCTGAGGGAAAGTGCTCATTGAGTTCAAGGTCAGACTCAAACCCGTTCCAAGGGGTATCCACAAAGGTAGTGGTGACCAGTAAAGGCCGTTAGCATATATTTTTTTTTAAATTGAAGTGAGTGGTGGGTCAACCATCACTATAATGTCAAGTAGGTCAAGTTAGAAAACCTTACTTAGAAATTATTGAAGTCCTTTTTGTGTATTTTAAAATTTGTGGTTCACGTTTTGTTTTTGTGTAGTAAATTGTTAAATTTAGAATATAAGTTTATCTTGGGAATTCCTGTGCGTTTCTCTATATCCTTATGTGTTTGAAGCGGCTCTTCCTTAACACAACAAAAATTAGCACTCTTAGATCAAAGCCTACTTCATCAAAGAAGTACATCACAACCACAAGGTATTCTACAACAATAGGTTAAACAGCATATCCTAGGCTGCCCTGGAGCACTGATATGCACATCCGCACACTACGACTGCCGCGCTACATTTGCTCCGAGCATCAAGGGTATCACCTCTGTTTGAAGTCAATGGGGGCTCTACCAGACACTGCTCTTCTCTTCATGGCTGAGCTGGTTGCAACACACTGCTCTCAGACCATTGTAATCACCATGCCCTCTGGTTCACATTCTGTGTAAGCCAGGCAGATATCGAGATTATCTTCTGCTGGGTTCCTGGATATGCAAGAATTGGAGGGAATTAGGGTGCCAAAGAGGTAGTGAGGACTGTATGACCAGACCAGCAATTCACTGCCTGGCAAAGAAGATGGGAGACAGCTGATGGGAACTTAAAGCTGTGTGGCATAGCACTACAACTCTTCCTGTGTAGTTACTCCCATTTCCTCAGGGGCTTCAGGTCACTTTGTCATCTTTAAATTGGACACACTCGCAAGAAGCACCACCATTTGATGGAGTTCTCCCCTCCACCTTAGTGCGAAGACTGCATTGTCCCCCAGACCTTGGCAGTACTGGGATGAGCGGGGTTGCTACCACTTGTCGCTTGTTCACGGGATTGTGACCACAGGTCTCTGCATTGCATGAGCCTTCATGATTGTAAGAAAACCAGTCCAACTTCAGCATGAATTGACAGAAGCTGCTCACCACAACTGGACCACATTGCAGTTTTTCTTGACCTGAGGCAATGTTAGAGTCTACAGGAGAACAGGGGAGCAGTGGCTAACATTAAAGCATGGTAGCTACTTTGTAATGCTATGTGGCTACATGTCAAGTTCAAGTGTGGGTCATCTCATTGTTTGTAATGACACCATGTTTTCAGAGAAGTACCAAGTTGTCCTAAGAGATTAAATGCTGCTTTCAGCCGAAGACCTGTCCAGAAATGCTTGGTTTGTGATTTTCCAATAGGATAATGCACCATTTCACAGTCTGCATCCACCTTACAGTGTTTCCCTGACAACACTATTACAGTGATAGACTGGCCAACTCAGTTCCTTGATATGAATTTACTGGAAAAGCTCTGGCAAAACCTGAAAGAAGTTTTAAGACATTCTCAGCCAGTCTCCAATGAGCAACTGAAGGTGCTCATCACTGAAGAGTTGACCAGCATCACACGTCTCAGGTGTTGCACCCTCGTGGAGTGTATTCCTCAAAGAATAAATGCTCTCATCAGTGCCAAGGGACGCTCAACATGCTACTGAGCTTTTTGTATCAGTTTGGTGGTGTTGTAATTTTCACAGTTTCATACACTTATGTTATATGCTACTGATGTTTATTGTTTAGATATTTATTCCTCCTATTTAACTATATTCATATGATAAGCAAATAAAAACTTTCTCACCCTGCATTTATCTAATTTCCTAGAATTTTGAGGTGTCTGAAAACTTTTTGACTGTTCCTGTATATCCCACAATATTTACTGTCATCAAAAGTCATTAATTGCATCTACACAGACTACTATTTCACAAAGTACTATCATAGAATGATGTTGGAAAATAAACTTTATTTCCACTAGCTGAACCCAATAAGGATTTTCCTGAATGGAAACAAAAGCCTAGGATTCATCAAACTTAAATATAATCAAATTCTCACTTAAAAATATTACTCAGCCAAGATAAAGAAAAATCACAAAGCAGAACAAAATTTTGCTTTCTGGGAATGTTTAATAATTACAATATTAAACTAAAAAAGAGGGTAACAAATATTAGTTGTAATAATGGTTAAAAATCAGAATAAAAGCATTTTAAAATAAAACTGGAGGTGTCTATTTATTTACTTGTATATGTCTGTATTAAGAACATAGCTATTGCTAGCCAAAAGATATGTATAGCGTTGGTTTTCCATCATGTTCCTGTGTTTGATCCCAAGTCAGAGTGGATACCAATGTCAATGCACATATAGGCCTGGCCACTGATTGGTGGACATGCTGTGCTTACCCCAGTAGGGGTAACTAGAGATTCCTTACATTATCATGACAGTGCTGTCTTTCCTCCCTTCTGTTCCGGGACCCTGCTAATGGATTACAAGTACGAGGGGCAGTCAATAAGTTTGGCAATTCAGATATAAGGAAATGAGATATGAGGAAAAGTGTTTTATTATTTTCCAATTTAACTACCTTCGACCTAAATGCACTTGGGCCACTTGTCCCTGAGGCTTCAAATTCCCGACAACCAGAAATCTCCCAACTGCTGTTCATTCCACTCCTGGATGGCGAGCTGGACATCTTCATCGTTCCCAAACTGGCATCCACGCAGTGCAGCCTTGAGCTGGTGGAATAAAAAGGAGTCGCTAGGGGCCAGATTTAGACTGTAGGGGGGGATGGTTGAGCTCCTCGAATCCGCACTCGTGCAGGGCAGCTTGTGCAACTCTGGGGCATTGTTGTGGAGGAGCAGGACACTGCGTGTCAACTTTCTGCGCTGCTTTTTATGGATGCACTTCTTCAACCCAGCCAGTTCCTCAGCGTAATATGTGCCTGTGATGGCCCTTCCATGAGGCGCGTAGTCCACCATCAACACTCCCTCAGAATCCCAGGAGATGGTGGCCATGATCTTCCCGGCTGAGGGTTGGGTCCGGAACATGATGGGGGTCGGAGAGCCCCTGTGCTTCCAGGCCATGCTTTCGAACTTGGTCTCGGTATATAAAATTAATAACAAGTCTGGCAGAGTTAAAATAGGACCTATCAAATATGAAGGGGTTTTGAGAGAAACTGATGAGGAAATAGTTGAGGTACTAAATGGTCATTTTGCATCAGTATTTACAAAGGAGAAACTAAATAGTCTTATGTATAGTACTCATGGGTCAGGGAAAGAGGTGTTTACTACCATTAGTGTGGATTGGAGGAAGATAAAAGGACTAATAGCTGAGTTAGATGCTACCAAGGCCTCCAGCCCTGATAATATTCATTCTAGGATACTTAAAGAAAGGGTAGAAAGTATGTCAATAGCTCTGGAGAAGTTGTATACTAGGTCACTGGAATATGGAGAAATACCCGATGATTGGAAGAGAGCGAATGTAGTCCCCATTTTCAAGAAGGGTAGTAAAGAGGATCCAGATAACTTTAGATCGGTTAGTCTAACTCATGTAGTCTGTAAAATTCTTGAGAAAATAGTTAAAAAAGGGATTTGCCAACATCTTGAGAGGGAGGGGTTAATCAGCGATGCTTAGCATGGCTTTAGATCAGGTAGATCATGTTTGACTAATTTACTAGACTTTCTGCAGTTTGTAACAAATCAAGTAGATAAGGGAGAGAATGTAGATGTAATTTACTTGGATTTTAGTAAAGCATTTGATAAGGTACTGTAGCGGGCCGAAAATAATCCCAATCGATCCAACCCGCTTCCTACACTGTCCGGACGTGAGAAATCGAGGGAGAATGAAACGGATTGTATATACAGTCCCTTTACTTACAAAAAAATGTACAAAATATCTACAATAGAGAGGGGCAATTATATTGGAGATCTCGTTACTTTTCACAAAAAATACAATAAAAAATCCTATATATATGAAATCAGAAAAAATAAATAAGTCCCACTTATAAATATTATTAATTGATCCAAAGAACAATAAAAATCAAACAACCCAAATAAAATTTGGGTTACTACAGTCAATGAACAACAAAAGATGTGCTCACGTGTTACAACAAAATTTTTGTCTTCAAAAATGTATTTAAGAGTAGGTTGGGTGAGTTTATGAGGAGGGAAGGTTGCGATGGTTCCTAAGTTTTGTATATATTAATTATGTTTGTATATATCTATAGCTGCATGATTTAGTTCTTGACAAGCCTTGATTGGTGATACCCTTGTTTCTGGACGCAATCCTCTGGATGTAGTTTTCTTGGGAGTTTGGGTGCCTTAAAAAAGAGGCATTTTGACTCGGATGACCTATGATGGGCCTTAGTGGCTTTTGTCATCTGTTATATTATATTGGGGGGACTTTGATTTTGTTTTCCCTTGGAGATGGTGCTTTTTGTGGGTGGGTTTTGACGGATGCGGATGTCCTTTGATAGGCCCTTGTGGCTTTTGTCATCCATGAAATTATGTTATGTTATGTTATCCCAGTGATGGACCCACGTTTCATCACCTGTCACTATGCGTGACTAGAATCCCGCCTGTTCTTGGTTATACAGGAGAAGCAGCTCCTCCGAACTCTGATGACGGGGAAGTCAATCATGGGGCGTGAGGTTTCTAGGGACCCAACGCACAGAGACCTTGGTCATGGCCAAATTGTTGTGGATGATGTTAACACTTCCATGTGATATTCCAAGTTCTCGCTCGATTTCTTCAACCTTCACCCGTCAATTTTTGAGGATCATTCCCTCCACACAGGCCACATTGTCCTTGTTGGTCACGTCTGACGGGGGGTCATCTTTAAGGGACTCACGACCATGACAGAACTCCCTATTCCAGCGAGGAATGGGAGGTGTCGGTGTACACTGCAACTATGCATTCATGGATCTCTTTTGCATTCTTGCCTTCTTTGGTAAAAAATTTGATCACTGCGCGGTGCTCAACCTTCATTATTGTTGAAAAATTTGTAACTGACGATCTGCGATCAGTTACTGCTTCTTAAATAGACTAGGCAGGAGCGTGCGACTGCAGGTCCTGACTTGTCATAACTTGTCCTAACACCCCCACAAACAGCCATCCCCCTTCCTCTGTTTTGCCCTACCGATTTGCAAAACTTATTGACCACCCCACGTATCTTCTAGGGAAACACTCATATTCACATAGCTTTGAGATGGAAATAAGAAGGGTTCTATAATCGTTGGTTACTGTCAACACAATACTACCCAATACCACCCCTTTCCCAATGAGGACCAGCCATGGTGCCTTCAGGCTTGCTATCATTTGTCATATTATTTTTTGTGAATTGTCATTATCTGGTTATGGGATCTCGTCTGTTACAAGGAGTGGTGGTGGGATCGCTGAATGGTTTATTCTGTCATTGGCATCTCAATGATGTGGAGTCAGTTAGTTTGAATCTCATTGACATAACCAATGCTTTTTTCTTCTTTTTTTCAGTACATCTCTCCACTTTAACTGATGACCTAGGAG
This sequence comes from Ceratothoa steindachneri, assembly GCA_963969495.1. Lineage (NCBI taxonomy): Eukaryota > Metazoa > Arthropoda > Malacostraca > Isopoda > Cymothoidae > Ceratothoa > Ceratothoa steindachneri. Next base: position 202,106,895 of record OZ018317.1, on the reverse strand, counting down.
TTGAAGTAACATTATGCTTTGGTCAATGGCCCCAAGCTGGATTTAAATAAAAATACACCTAGGAAGTAGACTTTGTTAGACAAGTGTGATGTAGATGGCCAATAGACTGCATTAACTCTTTAAATCTCAGGATTAGCTTAGTAGAGTGAGGTGCCCATGAACTGCATCTCATTGATCTCAAATCAATCAGTTTTTATCTCACCAATGCCCAATGCCTTATTTTCTTTTCTGACAGGCTGTTTTCCTTCCTAGATAGACCTTTCTGCCTATGAGGTTGTGATGGCGGGGTCGCAACACCCTCACCAATTCTTCCCGCCGCCCCAACAAGGTCCGCTCGGTGGTTCAGGAGAGAGTATTGAGGAGAGATAGTATTTCCTAAATTTATTAAAAACCCATGAATAATGGCATCAACCACAACCCTTAAACTAGTTATGTACAGCTGAACAGGGGGATAAACAGATGGGTAAGGACTCAGCGAAGTGGCCTGTCTCAGGGACCTGGGACACTCGTTAGTCCCCACTGCTGGGTTGTAGTCTGTGAGGTGCTGCTCCAATTACTCCCTGGAGACTGGGAGGTGCCCTCCAAGGTCCACACTTTAGAAAATTGTTCTGAAAAGTAGGGCATTTGCAAAGATCAGGATTGGCTTCACCCATTTCCAAAAGCCAGATGTCGATCGGCTTATCAGTACCACAGAGCTGGAAAAGAGAAGGAACATTCAGTCACTGGTTCACTGCCACACTCAAACATCTTTACACTTAACGCATTCAACCACACCCCATCTCACACAATTTTCACTCACCTATTTTCTGTCTGGGCAGCTCTTCCTTCCTCAGTCACAATTATGTAATGGCTTTTGAACTTTTAATGAACAAGGAATATTGTTAAGCTGAAAGAATCCACCTAAAAGAAAATATAGATGAATGGGGGAGCACGATAGAGGTCTATCGACTCCCCCCACACAAAGCAATGATGGTGATCACGCGATCCACACACACACACACATTCTGAAAAGGAAGAAAGGGATTAGACATAGGGGAGGGGAGGCGGACAACCAAACTACTACAAGGTGAACTTCAACCAATAGCAGGAATAACATTGATTAATAAGAGATTTTATTTTTGTCTATTTCAGATCTGTTAAGTCCAGCTGGGCTGATGAAGTTGAAGAAGTTGATGGTAAGAAAGTGGGTATGATTGTTCTATATATAGATGTTATCATTGATGAGTTCAGACATTAGGATACAGCAATGTTTAGTCCTTAATGAATATAAACCAGAAGTACTGTTCATTTCTTGTTACTTTGAGGAAGCTCCAGAGGAGTGAAACTTCAGTAAAGAAGAACCTTGTACTACTTGTGATTTCTCTTATCCTCCCTCCCCATATATATATATATATATATATATATATATATATATATATATATATATATATATATATATATATATATATATATATATATATAATAGGTTGGAAACAAAGTTCTCACACTACTTTTATTGACAATGATTTACAATGAATCAATCCAGCAAAAGAAACTTATCAATCAACAATGATATCACAATTATTTTCAAGCACCTGCTTCCAACAATGGGATAGTTAATGGATGTCTTTGTTGTAAAATTCAACTGGTTTGCTATTAGAATAGATGGTAGTCTGTTGGTGCCAGGTCTGGTGAGTACAGTGGGTGAGGGAGAACTTCCCACCCCAGCTCCAGAGGTTTTTCAAGGGTAAGATATGTAATATGTTGTCAGGCTTCACCGTGAATGAACATGAAATCAGTCAATTCTGATCATTTCTGCGCATTTGTGCATCTGCCATCTGTTGCAGTTGTTGATTATAATTGAGCATCGATAGACTGATAGCGTTCCAACATTTCCCAGTAAATCACTTCCCTCACATCCCATCAGACACAAACCATAAGCTTCTTTTGATGTCAGTCAGCCTTTGCCTGAAATTGTACAGGTGCAACTTTGTCTGTGCTGCTTCTTTTGTATGCCATGTTTGGGTGTAGACACCATTTCTCATCTGTAGTAATCACTTTATTCAGCCAATCAAAACAATGTTTCTTGGACAGTAGTGTCATGCAGACACCTATGTGGCACTGATGATCGAAGTCAGTCAGTTTATGTGGAATCCATACTCCAGTTTGCTGACTTTTTCCATTTCCTCTAAATGTTGCAAAATGGCATTATGGCTGATGCTAAACTTTTCACCGAACTTGGGTGATATCAGATGTGGATCAGCTTTAATACAGGCGCATTAACAGACATTGTCAATAAGTGATGGTTGACCACTTCTTGACTGAGCTTAGAGAACAAATTGGCTACACTGAAATTTCTTAAACCAATCGTAGGCTGTGCAACAACTTATTATATCTTCTCCAAATGCATGGTTGATACAATGTTGCAATTTGTCAGCATTTAGGCTGGACTTGTAATCTACTGTAAAAAAGTACTTTACCGTTCATGAGAAAGAGTCATTTGATGGGTAATTTTTGAAACTAGATATCATATAGGTGTCCGGTTTAGTGAAGTTAAGCTTCATCAGTTGTGGTTAGTCATCAGACGGAGTTGTGATTCTGGTCAACATCTCAGCAGCTACTATACACTGTAGATACCTGTGGTTTGCATTCCACAGTAACCAGTGTGTCCCCACTGAGAAATAAAAAAAATAAAAGCAATCTTATTGAGTGCAGATCAGTGGTAAAACTCCTTCCAATATAATAAAATATATATATATATATATATATATATATATATATATATATATATATATATAGTGCCTCACAAAAGTTCACAACACAATGAAAACAGACATTTATGTATTTGTAAGCACGATAGGTAAATAAAACTTTTATTACTGCCAGGATATGTATTCAAACAATAAATTAAATCATCAGGACCATACAAAAACATCAATATAGTTTTTTGTTGAAGAAATACAATTAATTAGTAACACAAAAGTTTACAACACATCGATTTTTATCACTTACTCATAAATGTTCGAGGAGAAACTTCTTACAATTTCTAGAACATTCTACATTAATCTACACACATAACTTAGGGACTGGTATAAGCTATCACGTCATTCTTTATCAAACAGTGTCCTGTAAACATTTGCACGATGGGAAAACAGAAATGAATCGATCAAGATCTTTTAAACGTATTGTAGACCTTCGTAAAAGTGGCATTGGTTATAGAAAAATATTTCTTCAGTTAGTAGTTCCATTGAGTTCAGTTGGAATGATAATACGTCACTGGAAGTCTCAAAATTCTACTCTTCCTCTGATCAGTTCTGGTCATCCTTGCAAGATAACCGAATATGCAGGGGGATTATTAGTAAGAATGGTTAGTAAAACACCCAAGGTTACTCTTAAAGAACTTCAGTGTGAGTTAGAAGTGAGCAAAGACACAATTAGTCAATCTCTTCGTAGTATGAGCATCTACTCAGTCTCCAAGGAAAACCCCACTTCTTATAACAAAACAGGTTTGTGATCATTTGAATTTTGCAAAAGAGTTTGTTGGTAAACCTGCAGAGTTTTGGGACCACATACTTTGGTCGGATGAGACAAAGATAGAACTGTTCGGCCGTAATGAAGCTCCCAGGGTATGGCGAAAGAAAGGTACCGAATACGCACCAAAGAACACTACCCCAACAGTAAAATATGGAGGTGGCTCAATCATGATCGGGGTTGTTTTAATGTCGCAGGTGTTGGAAATATTGAAAGCATAGAAGGAAGGATGAATGGAGAACATTATAGAAGAATCTTGAAGCAAAATTTACATCCAAGTGTGCATTCTCTTAAATTGAAACAGGATTGGATCTTTCAACAAGACAATGATCCAAAGCATACGGCAAAACTGACACAAAATTGGTTTAGATCAAATGGTGTAAATGTTCTAAAATGGCCTAGTCAATCCCCAGATCTGAACCCTATCAAAAATCTATAGAAGGAACTGAAGCTCAGAATCCAAAAAAAGAGAACCAACAAACATGTCTGAACTGAAGAAAATATGCATTGAGGAATGGAGTAATATTAACACAAACACATGTAAGAAGTACTTAGGAGACTACTCTAAGCGGCTCCAAGTTGTTATTAGCAACCATGGTTATGCTACTAAATATTAAGAAACGGTTTGATATATGTGTTGTAAACTTTTCCGTTACTAATTAATTGTATTTCTTCGACAAAAAACTATAATAATGTTATTTATTGTTTGAATACATATCCATCCAGTAATAAAAGTTTCATTTACCTATTGTGCTTACAAATAGATAAATATCTGTTTTTTATGGCGTGTTGTAAACTTTTGCAGGCACTATATATGTATATATATTTATATATATATATATATATATATATATATATATATATATATATATATATATATATATATATATATATATATATATATATATATATATATATATATATATATATATAGAAGAGCAAGTTTGGAAAGAAGTAGGAGGGTATGTAATAAAGAGAGAGTGGGTGATCACCTATATTATTATCATACCCTGTGCTAGGTGATCCCAGGATAGCATGTAGTCTACCAAGTCCCCATGGCTACTAGACCGAACTCTGACCAGGTGGGGGTACTCCTCCTGGTACACAGTATGATTAGAAAGGTTGAAGAGATAGCTGTAATGATAATTATACTTTACCATGCCCCATCAGAGAGTTCAAGTCAACCCAGTGAAGGGCTTCCCTATTTTGTACTCAAGCCAGGAGGATGTGCAGCTTTTATATATATATATATATATGCCATCCTGGGATCACCTAGCACAGGGTATGATAATAATATAGGTGATCACCCACTCTCTCTTTATTACATACCCTCCTACTCCTTTCCAAATTTGTTCTTCTATCCACAAAGGTTCCGGTTGCCCGATGCACTTTCACTCAAGGTGTTGGGGGAGGACAAAGTAACACATGACACCCCTTCGACCAGTGGAGGGGGCTCCTCTCTCACCATCTGCTTGCAGCAAGGGAGTTTCCCCCTTTGCATCTTTGTAGCTGCCCTCAGGCAGCTTCAGAAAATGGAAAGTAGGTGCACCCTCCCCCCACTCTGCTTTCTCAGGTGCCCCAACAACCCTCTTCCAATTCAGAGTAGGCTTACTCCTTTCCTAGGCCTATCTATGGGTGCCGGGGTTTTCTCCATCTTCCAAAAAATGTCACCCTCCTTTTCTATCACAGGGAACTGCTAAGAGAGTAGGCAAAATAGACGATAGGCTGTGCCCCTTGCAGTCATGTATTTTGACATGGAGGGGGGCAGCATGGCTGTCCTCTCTTTTCCATGATGGAGGTCAGTTAGCTGGTCAGAGACTTGACTTGATTTCATTGTGGCCACTCATTGGGAGACTGCCTGGCATTTTTTAGCCTATCTGCTGCAAGTGCTTTCTGGTTATTCACTCCACTGATGGCAGCATTTTTGCTAAGGGCAAGATGATCCATCAGAGGAGAGCATTAGCTAGTATGATTTGTAGAGAGATGAAGGTGACCTGCTTCTCTGACTGGGACCATCTGCCGAATGCGTCAGATCCCTCTGAGTCACCCTTTGGAAACTTAATGGCATGCCAGTGAGTGTGATGTTGCACTCTACCATGAACTTTGTGAAAGGAATGGTTTATGTGAGGGATCTTGTGGACTACTCAATAGATGATATCACCTTACAACTGGCTAACCATGCAGCAATCAAGCTCAAATGTGTGATGACAACAGGGGGGGGGGGGGCTCGATCCCCATTCATACACTATTTTTTCACATTCGTCCATGACATGCTTCCTGAGTTGGTGTGTACCAGTTAGTATTGCTACCACGTGAAGGCATTTGTGCCAGTGTTTTGGCCATACACTCATTTCTACGTTCCTGCTTACAATCATTTTTACATTCCTGTTTACACTCATTCCTAAATTCCTGCTTACACTTATTTTTACATTCCTGATTACACTCATTTTTACATCACTGCTTACACTCATTTTTACATTACTGCTTATACTCATTTTTACATTCCTGCTTACACTAATTTTTACATTCCTACTTACACTCATTTCTACATTTCTGCTTAAATTCATTTCTACATTCCTGCGTACAATCATTTCTACACTCCGGCCTACAGTCATTTTTACATTCTTGCTTACACAAATTTTTACATTTCTGCTTACACTCATTTTTACATTTCTGCTTACACTTATTTTTACATTCCTGCTTACACTTATTTCTACATTCCTGCTTACACTCATTTCAACATTTCTGCTTACACTCATTTTTACACTTCTGCTTACACTCATTTTTACATTCCTGCTTACACAAATTTTTAATTTCCTGCTTACACTCATTTTTATATTCCTGCTTACACCTATCTACATTCCTGCTTAAACTCATTTATACATTCCTGCTTACACTTATTTTTGCATTCCTGCTTACACTTATTTTGACATTCTTGCCTAAACTCATTTTTAAATTCCTACTTACACTCATTTTGTGTAGATGGGCAAATTTGGCTTTACCCAAAGTATCTGTAATTTCTTCCAAGTTCATACACAATGTCAATTGCTCTGAACCACACCCCTTTACTACAAGCAATATAGTGCATATCTCCTGGAGAAGGAAATCTTGACCATTCAGGCTATGTATCCTCTCTTTTCATGAGGCTGAGGAACTGGTCCTGGTGCTGCCTGGGATTTCTTATGACAAGTTTTAAAAAAAGCTCTCTTTGCTCCTGGCCCCTCCAAACCTCCAAGTTCTACTCACCCGGACGCTACCCTGGTGGAGCTTGCAGCACAAAGGGTTAACACCCAGCTTTGGCTTGCCCCCCTTCCCGTCACACACACACACACCATTACTGGTTCTCATCATGCAAAATGACAGCAGGCAGCACCTCGAAGATGGATATGAGGTGGTCTTCAGGGGTTCCTAAAGCTGCCTCCTGAAGGCAGGATAGCACTAAAGGAGCCTCTGCTCCTAGACTACCACCTAAGGCTGGACTGGGTGCCTTGGAGATGGTGAATCCTCCAAAAGATGGACCCATGCCTCAAAAGCCACCTTCCCCACCAAAGGTTTTGTGGTAGGAGGAGAAGACATATTGTGAGCTCAACCTCCCCTAATAAGTCCTCGAAGGCGAAGGAGCATTGTTCGGCCATATGTGCCCGGAGCTCTGCCTCATGAAAATATACGGTCATTTCTATGAGCGTCTTCTCTTTGAAGAGAGCCCCTACATCTCATCTGAGCTAGGCCTGGAGAGAATATTCCTTCAATGGAATTGCAACGGTCTTCAGGTCAACTGGGAAGAGTTGTGAAGGCTTGTCTTTTCCAGGTTCCCCATTAGCCGTTGTTTTGCAGGAAACTATGCTGGGCCCATGCCCCCTGCCCACTCTCACTGAGTATAAGGGTTTTTCTAGGGCTAGGTTCTGGGATGTTTCAAAGCACAGTTCATGCTCTTCCTGGTGGGCCTACATGTGTTCACTTAATGGTAAGACCTCTCTAGCAGATGTATGGAAGTGAGTAAAAATGATTTGGGGCAAGTTATTCCAGTATCCTCATGCTCTCCAGAAGAATCAGACTGCTATTCTGGACCCTGTGTCCATGGGGGAGTCCTTTGTGCCTGCTTTCTCCACATTGTCTAGCCAGGATGCTGCTCCCCCAGCATTCAATGCACATTGTGAGGTTGCTTTAGGCTCCCTACTATACTTTAACTGGTTAAGCTAAGAACCTTTCAATGACAGGTTTAGATTACGTGATTTGCGCTCTGCTCTTGCTTTGTGTGAGGATACTGCCCCTGGTCTGGACGATGTCTCGTATGCCATGTTTCAACACCTAGGTGAGTGAGGCATAGCCTTTCTGTTAGATTTGTTCAACAGGATCTGGACAGTGGGTATCTTCACAAACTCATGGTGAATGGCAACTGTGCTCTCATTTTGCAAACAGGGGAGAGATCACTCTACCCTGGCTGTGTAAGTTGATGTAGAAATAGGTAAATTTAGACTAGCCTTTTTCCTTGACAGTGGAGGCCACCTGTTTTCTGCATAGTTCAGTTTCCTGCAAGTTCCACTCCATGTCAGATGCTCTGCTCCACCTAAAATTGCTGTCTGTTAGGCCTTCCATCGTAGACATTATGCCACTGTGTTTTTTTTTACATGGAAAAGGCTTATGATACAGCATGGCCTTACAGTATCATGGAAACTCTCCTTGCAATGGGAGGCAAGGGGATGCCTCCCAATCTTTGTGTGATCCAGATGCCAGCTCTGGAGCATTGACTCCAAAAGTCATTGAACTGTATCTATCGCTATACTGATGGCGCCTATGCTACCAAGTGATGCCAGTCTACCCTAAGACCTTTGAGTTTAGGGCTAGGAAACTCCTTTAAGAGCTCGGTGTAACTCTTGCAGCTGGTACTGCTTCTGGATCTGCCCTGCATGCCACCTTGGAGGGTACCACCTTGGATTATTCATCGCCATGCCTCTACTCTCAAAGCTTCTACAGTGCTGGGAATATTGTTTTGTCTTTTGGGAGCAGACCTCTTCTCATGCTGGATCTATGCCAGTGTATATGGATCCCTCTAAGTCCCAGGAGGGGGTCACTTGCCACACCCTATCCCTCTATTTTAACTTAGTAGGGCTCTACCAGGCAGTGCATCCGTCTTCATTGCTGATCTGGTTGCAATAGGCTGTCATGATCTTGATCTATTTGGTGCCAAGGTTGTGATTTTTAGCAACTCACAAAGCACCTTTAGTGCTCTCAGGGCATTGGAATCTCCAACCCCTTTGTTTGCAGTATCTGATTCCATGGGTGCTGTGAGCCAGGTGGACATCAGGATTATCTTGTGCTGGGTTCCTGGAAATTGTGGGGAATGAGCCTGCCAATGATGGCACCAAAGAATCTGCGAGGACTAGGCAACCAGACCTGCATTTTGCTCTTTCTCATAGTGACTACATGGCAAGAATCTGGGGGGCTGCTTGGCAAAGAATATAGAATCACCCTCAATGCTGCGATACCTTCAGGTCGCTTTCTGACACCTTTGAATTGGTCACATTCGCAAGACACACCACCATTTGATGAAGCACTTTACTGCTATAACTGCATTGTCTCCCAGAATGTTGTGCACATTCTTGTTGAATGTTCCAGTCTGGGTGATCTTTGAACATTTTTACCTGTCCCGGTAATGGGACAAGATGGGGGTTGCTACCATTTGTCCCTTGTTTGTGTACACAGACTTGTGGCCTATCTGAATTTTTGTATGTTGCTGTCCTCATCCATTTTATTTGACTCTTTGTTGTAGGTCACTTCCTTCTTGTTTTGTCTTTTTGTCTGCCTTTTTTCTTTGTTTAATTTGGCTCTGGTAATTTTAAAGTAGTCCAGTACTAGGCTGAAACATTAAATTTTAGCACCCTATGCCTTTTACGGCATTCACTAGATGGGCTTATAAAAAAGAAATCTAGGCCTAATCACACTTTTCAACAAAAACTTCATTCCCTTTCATGTCTTGCTTAGCTAAAGCAAGCATCTGCATTCTCCATCTTTTACAAACATTACTTTTCCCTTCTTTCCCACATGAGATATACCCCTCACATTCCATACACCCACTTTATTCAAATGATGCATCTTAGACTTGTAGCCTTCAGGAGCATGACTTCTCAAGATATTGGTTTGGTGAAACAATATACCATCTCCACACTTTCACAGAATTTTTGGGGAGCCAAGGCATAGTACCACTAAAATGTTGGGGACAAGAAACGCACTAAATTTATTTACAATATTCTTTTCTTTTCTTCTTTTTTTTTTACACAAATGAAGAGAACAGATCACAGTAATATCTTAAAAATATTACTAATTTTATAAATTTCATTAATTAAAATTTTTCAAACAAATAAAGTTCTTTCTAATTCAAAGTTTTTTCTGTCATGCTCAACAGCATATAGTTTTGTTGTTTTTTAATACAAAATATTTCAATGTCCATTACTTGTTTCAAACAGCTTTCACATAAACCTACTATTGCCACTTTCATTGCAATCACCTTTAAGATATAAAAAAAATAATAAAATACTAAAATATTTATTATAAGATCTATACAGGAAAAGGGGACAAAAATACACTTCTTTTTGGCTGCTGATCTTAAAGTAGTGCATATATCTTTGCCTGGTCAGATGAGGCGGGGAGGAGCTATTAATCTTGAGGATGGGCTGGAAGGTACTGTGGAAGATTTACAATTATTCTCTGGAATCAGTGAAGGAAAGTGGCCAATAAGTATACAAAATGGTTTCCTAGTTTTAACTTTAAAGTGTCCAGCCTTCACAATATTTTCTTGGCTAGACAAACCTTTTTTTAATTTGTAGCTTTTAGAAAATTAATATAAATCTGCAATTGAAAGGAGACAGGGCTACAATTTTAAAAGGAAAACTGAAAAACAATGATTAAAATTAGGAAAAGAATCCCTGATAATACAAATCAATAAATATACACAATAGATTGCTAGAAAATTAAATTCAAACCATAATAATATATATATTTTTTTACTCAAGTTGTATAAATGATCCTAAATTCCCCCGCTAACTCTTTGACTCACCCTTTTCATTCACACACAACAAAAAGTATAGTATAAGGACAGGCAGACTAAAAAGCAAAGTGGTAAAAATCCTTAGTTCCATAAAAATGGGGAGAATGGTTCCCACCAATACAATCACTTTTCACCACTACAGCAACCCCCTATTCAAGCTCAGTCATGTTTTATAACCTGTCCTGAAGGATGGTAGAGGTATCTTTGCTTGATAGTAGGAATCTAATGTATTTGTACAAAATCATTTTTATTCAATTTCCATAAGAAAAGACTACCTTCAAATAGCCTAATTTGGTCAACATATCTTTCTGTTCATAAAAACATCACCTTTTCATTCATACAGTACATGCTGGGATATTATTAATATTTTTATAGTTTTATTTGTAAATATTTAATCTTTGTAACATATTCTTGATGTTAACCACGTCAAATAATTAAAATATTATTATTTTTCAGAATTCCCTCCACCTGTAATTAAAATTGATGGAAATTCTAAAACAATAACTGAATACACATTGAATGATGATAAGAGAGTCAAGGTGAGTAAAAAATTTGGGTGATTTGTGCAGTTACTTTAAGCATAGAGTGAAGCGCATACTGAAGGAAAAAATTGCCATGGTGCAATTTTATGATCATGCTTCCAAATAATGAAACAAAAATAGAAGCATGTTTTCCTCTAATTTATTTTTATATCCTATAAAACAGCGGCACCCCCACAACAAGTTTGTAAGGAGATCTATAAGATAGGTGAAGATATAGGAAGTGAAAATGTGTGGAAGATAGATAAATTTAAAAAAAACAAACAGGAAAAATGAAAGCACATTCCCAGCACTTTTGTTTTTATTCTTTACTTTTCTACATATGATATGTTCTCCACTTCTAAAACTAGTTTCCCAGTAAATTTTTATCCAAGGGTACTCGGATAATTTTCTTTTGGACAGTTCTTATGAAGGAATTTGCGAGGGTGGTTTCCACCTATCAGCTATTCAGAGAAGAAAATACAAATGCACCCTGGGTATTGTGTCGACTGATGTCGACTGATTGTTTCAGGGGTTAGGCTAGTGTAGGTTTATGAGATTTCAAAAGGACTTTTTATATCAATCTTTTGTAATGTTGGTTAAGGTGTGTAGAGTCCTCATATATTTCATTTTCTTTTATGGAAACAACTTTAAAAATATATTTAAATTTTCATAGGCATTTGAATTTTAGAAGAAATGAACTATTTAGATAAAAATAATTTCCAAACACTACTTTTATAGATCATCAGCCACTTTAAGATTGAGAAACATAAAGTGGCCAAGTCAATAGCACACCGGAAGACCTGGAAAAAGTTTGGGTTGAGTGCAGATGATAAACCAGGCCCCAATCCTGCCACCACCATTACAGCTGAGGATGTTCAGATGCAAGTAAGACTTTGTGGTATAAATCTTATCTGTTTGAATTCATCCTCACCTTGGGTGACTTGTTTATAGCTCCTGAGGAGCAGAATGAAGGCTCGGCTCCCTCCGGCCCCTTAAGGGAGAAAGCTTCAATCCTACAGCCAGGTGCTGTAGGCCCATTCAACGTTACCACAATTAACTGATGTTCCACCTTCTGTGAGACTATCTTGAGGGACTAGGTTAGAGTGGATGAGGCTGTTGCATGCTGCAGGAATTTTATAGCAGGCCATGCAACTAGGAAGTGGAACTTGAATTGCAACTTAACTTCACACAGAATGCGTCTAAGTTGGGTGGTCATGTTTTATCCACTTGGAAATGACCGGCCACTCTACTTTTTTTTCCTCTTGCCCTACAGGCTGGTTAGAGTTTAAAAAACACAGCGCTGCCTTGGGTGACTCATATGCCTTCGGCTTGCCCTCCGAGGGACCAGTGCTCCTCAGTCAAGATGTAGGATTTGTTCACTCTCAAACCCCTTTTCCTTGTAGGCATTTCTAGTACTTGTCTTTACCTCGGCTAATGGGTAGGAGTGGGTAGGTATGGATGTACACCAACCTCACATTGTGGGAAGAGTGTTGAAATGAAATTGTTCCCTTTTCCCAGTCATTTTAATTCCTTTCTCTTAATTTATTTCCCCACTTTCTTTTCACTGTCACTAATTTAAGCATATTTATAAATCGTTTTTTCCCAATGAGCTGGTGGAGATTTCCTTTTTTTGTCCCCTCTGAGGCATTGATTCCCCCCCCCCCCCCCTCTATTTCTTGCCCTCAGTTCATCAGTGCCAACGAGGAGGAATCGACGGAGCAGGACGATCTCAAGAAGAAGCTGATGGACTCTCAAAAGGGCCAGGTTAAGTGCCGACTCTGCAAGGAGGACCATTGGACCAAGCAGTGCCCATACCTGGATAAACTTGAACCTCTTCGGTCGTCCTTGCTGGTGAGGATTGTGCAATTTGGGGGAGGTTGTGGCAAGGTCTGTGTTTGTCCCCCTGCCTGTCGATGCGAGGGGTCGCTGTTCGCTCCCCTAGAGCTACGTTAGTTGAGAGGCGGAGGGGGTAATGTATGCGAATTGGACACACTCGCGGGACGCCAGTGGTTTCCTTCATGCCACGGTTGCCGCGAGCGGTGCGGATGTCGGATTATCTTCTGCTTGGTTCCTGGACCACACCAGCGTTTTGCTCTTCCTCACACCGATTACATGGCAGGAATATGGGCTGCTAGGCAAAGAAGATGGGGGACTGCCGAAGGGAACTTAAAATTGCGTATGTCATTGCGCCTCGACTGTTCCTATTGATATACCCCCCCAATGCCGCGACGGCTTCAGGTTACTTTCTGTCGTCTCCGAATTGGACACACCGCCATTTGATGGAGCGCTCGCTTGCGCCATACTGTGGAGACTGCGTTGTTCCCTAGACTGTTCGGCACATTCTTGTCGAATGTCCCAGTCTGGGTAATCTTCGTGCACGTTACCTGTCCCGGTATCGAGATGAGCGGTGTTGTTACCGCTTGTCCCTTGACCTCGGGACGGATTCGTGCATACAGACTTGCGGAGTATGACCTATTTTGGTAGATTGCATGTTCCTGTGCCGGGGAAGTACGCGGGGCGGGGGGGGGGGGTCTGGTTCCTTGATACAATGTTGTGTTGGTGGCTCACTTTGGACCCTGGGGAAGGTGTATCTCCTTGGGGTCACTGAGTTTCTCTTTTGTTGTCATTTTGATCATTTTACCACTTGCCTGCTCGAACCTCCTCAGACGCGCACAACATCTCCGACATCAAGGAGGGTCGGGCCCACCTCACAGAAGAGAGGAAAGTTGGTATCATTGGTATTGTTTTTGGTAGCGTTTTAAAAGGATGTTGATTGTTTCCTTTTTATTCGACGGGGAATTCCTCAATGCTGGCCCCCAGAGGAGCTCTAAAGGGGCGGGGGGGTATCTACTCTACACTCTCACTTAACTTCACGTCAGGGACCTCTCCGTGGTGGAGTTGGGTGTCCTCGTTGGTTTATTGTTTTTATTAAATGGAAATATGTGGCTTTATGATTCTAGGGGGAGGAGTCGTCGGCGACACCGCAGCCCGAAAAGAAAGCCGCGGGGGGGCTCCCGGCCAAATACGTGCCCCCCTCGAAGCGGGATGGAGCCAGCGGCAAGGGCGAGAGCATGTCTAACAAGAGAGGTCAGTCGCAATCCCGAGCGAGAAGGGCGGGTGCCTCCACAGTACCAGGGTTTGGTTATTCATTGGGCGTCCCTCTTAAAAGGCCCTGCTTGCCTTTGGGGTCTAGGGGGAGGGTACGATGCGTCCTGTGTGAGGGGGGGGGGGTGAGGAGCTTTAGTTGGTATAATCCGTACTACCCGGACAGGCCATTTTGGATACCCCTCACCCAATAGCTTTAGCCTCGTGTGGTAAGGTAAACTGCAATGTATGTGGTGATGGAGCATGGTTATTATAGCAACGAATAACCACCTTTCACACTACATCAGGCACGTCTGGGGAACGTTCTTCATCAACGTTAAGTGAGTGTACAGCTCTTTTTAGTGCTGTTAGATTGGTCTCTTGGGGGGTGCGTGGATGAAGAGCGTCCAGCAGCAGTGCTCGATCCAGTGTGAAGGTGGGTACTCTGCTATACTAACCATTTATCCTGGGCATTTAAGAAGGAGCGACCCCACCTTGGTGCCTATGTGTGTGTGACTCTATAGGAGTTCCTTGGCTAGTCTCTCTATGGGAGATTTTACCCCCATTTGACGCCTCTCCACATTTCAGACGAGACGGCGACGGTGCGTGTGACCAACCTCTCTGAGAATACCCGCGAGTCCGACCTTCAGGAGCTGTTCGGAAAATTCGGCGACATCAGCCGTATCTTCCTTGCCAAAGACAAGTTCACGATGGTTTCCAAAGGATTCGCCTTCATCAATTATAGGGTGAGAAGTAACACTGACCTCGGCATCGGTGTTAGTTTTGTTCGTTCAATAGGGTTCTAAAGAGACTCGAGTTTGGTATGGTCTCTTTTTAGTATAGTACGCGCTAGAGTACTGGCTGTGTCACCGGGGTGCGAGGGGAGATGAAGGTTTAAGATAGTTTTAGAGTCCTCCACCGATCATTTAATGAGATTCTCTTTAAAATATCTCACAGAGGGATATGTTAATTGCAGATGGAGAATTGCGCACCCTCCAAGTCTCGAGAAACTCAAATAATATTTAGGCGATATTTTGCTCGCAAATCTTTACTTACCCCTTAGCTAAACTTTCCTTACAATGTATCGAGGTGTGTTCAAAATGTTCCCGGAAAATATATGCTCATATCAGGAATAATACAAATGTTGCCGATCCTCAAGTGGTCTGGCTGAGTGACCCTGAGACCCTGATTAAGGATATGGTCTGTACCTGGTTTTCCCAGACCCCTCAAGGAGTGTATGCTATGTTATTGACGTGTGTGATTGTGTGTCGTGGTTTTTTCATTTTCGGGGGTGTAGCATTCACGCCAGGGATCCACGCTCCTCACATCGAGCCTTTTAGGGTAGCTCAAAAGGGCTGGGTGCTGAGGTCCACAAACCCGCAGGGGGTTACACTGTGTAGCGTTACATTTGGTACCTGGAGGAGCTACACATCATCCCGATCTGAGTGCAAATTAGGGATTGACATGACTTCCTTGAGAGAGCCTGGGGAAGTTGTTGGAGCGCTCCTTTTTTTCTCTACGACTATCCCCTCAACTCTGTCAGGGCTTAAGGACTTGACCAGATAACTCATGCCATGTCAAAAGAGACCGTTTGACACATCTATAGACAACGCCCTTTAACCTTTGCATATCTCAAGAGAGCAGGATTTGAGGGATCCTTTGCGTCCTGGTACGATTAAGAGGAGGATCGGGTTTGCTCCAATAACCATTTTCCTGTGTCTCTTGGGCTGACCACTTTCCTGCGGCCGTTCTCGGGTGCATAAGGATGTACTCCTTGTGGTAGGCGGTCTTTACTGCCTTGTTGACTGCCGGGACAATTAAAAGTCTTGAGTCTTCAGATCCCGCTGTCTTTTCTAGGATCTCTAAGTCTTACTAAGGATATCCGCGCTGGCTTCCCATTTTGAACTACGTCCCTCTCTAAATCCTAGCCCGACCTTGGTGCTTGGGCGGACGAGAAACTAAAAGACGACACCACTCTTGACCGTTGGAAGGGCTCCTCTCCTACCTTCAGAATGCGGCAAAGGGGTTTCCCCTTTTGTTATCATCGAAGAAGCCCCCGGGTAACTCCACCTCTTTGATGGAGGTGCCCCCCGCCCCTTGTGTTTTCTCAAGCACCCCTCCAAGACTTGTAGCGGAGAGGGCGCTTCTCCCTCTACATTTTTGACGGGTTCGGGGGGTTCGTTGCTTCCAGGTAACTCTCCATTTAATGGCGGCTCCCCCTTTGCTTTCTCAAGGGCCCGGAAAGACAGTACGTGCCGCCTCGGTCCCCTCCCCTCACTTTGGTGTCACATGATCCACCACACCCGCCTTTGAGGGGTAAGAGGCGGCATCGTCCCCTGGCCCTTACCGCTGCACCTCGTAGACCCCATGTTTGTCACGATAATACTACAAATCTCCTAATGACGGTATGCAGACAGTTTTCAGTGAGGGGGCCTTGCCCTGTGACTCCTCGGTCGGGTACCTGACAGCTTGGGGGGCGGGGGGTATTGCTAGTTGGAAGCCCCTCTTGAATTGATAATCCCAGAGGTGACCCTGCCCCAGGTGGCAGGTTCTTGGAAGGGGGGCGAAACTTGGCTCAGTGCCAGACACGGAACCTGAGTCAGTCCCTCTGCAACTCACCTCAGGTGGCATCAGCCCCCGAAGATTCACAAGGACAGAAGGGACCACCTACCCTTGACGGCCAAGATTTTCTTCATATTGGAGAAAGCTCTGGCCTAGACTGGTCCCTCTACCCTTAGGGCCCCTTCTGGGATGGGAGAGATGCGAGTTCACTCCTCGCTCTCACCAAAGAATAGGGAGAAACCAAAGCGGACAAGGGATTCCTCTTCCTCCGTGGAGGTTCCGGGGACGAACGGGTCTGCTGCCGCTTCGGCAAGCGACCAGGCCAAGATTAGCACGTCCGGACCCTTGGCGCCCTAGGGCGGGAAAGCATAAACAAAGACCATAGTCACAAGCGCGCTGAGCGGAGTCTCGATTACGTCGGGGGCCCTCATTCAGAGATTACCTGCTGACTTCAAGCACTTTTTAGTTATTCGCTCCACTGATGGCAGCAGCAAGTTGGCCAAAGGCGACCTGCTCCATCAAAGGAGAGCATTAGCTAAATTGACTTGTAGGGGAGCCTTCAGGGAAATGCACTGACCCTTCCGAGGCTCCGCTTATTAGTGCCATTCAGCCACTGATTGACTCGCCGGTGAGTGTGACGCCGCACTCATCCATGAATTTCGTGAATGGAGTGTTTTATGAGAGGAGACTCATAATCTACCCATTATAAGACATCACTGAAGAGCTGGCTGACCAAAGAGCAATCAAGGTCAAACGTGTGATGAGAAAACGGAGAGGAGTCTCGCGACCCACCCCTACATTCTTTGTCACGTTCATTCATCATTCATGACAGGCTCGCAGAGTCGGTGTGTATAGCTACCGCGTGAAGGCATTTGTGCCACTGCGGCGTAAGTCCTATTACTGCCAGCGTTTCGGCCATACTAATCGCTCATGTACACTTTCAAAGTCGGGTTTACTCAGTCTCTAAGTTACTCCCAGGCCATACATGATAAGTCCTTATCTTGTATGGGTAAGTGTGTCAACTGCGAAGAGCTGTACCCTGCTTCTTCAGACCAATGTAACTCCTGGCCATTCAGGATGCGGATCGTTTAATTTCGCATGGCTTGCTCCTGGCGCGCCCAGCGCTTCCTGGGACGTCCTATGCCTCAATATTACCCCCTTACCCCTAGTCCTGGCCCATCCAGGCCTACGATCACGATCGCTACCGCGCCTATTCGGCCCTTTCTGCGTGCTCTACCCACCCTGGTAGAGCTGGCGGCACAAAGAGTTCACACCCTGCCTCAGCTAAAACCAGGGCTCCACCTCGCGTGACTGTTTCCCATAAGGCGAAGGGCCTCGCGCCTCCACAGTCATTATACTTACAGGATGCACCCCCCCCCCCCTTCCATGGCTGTTATGAGTCCGTCTTCAGAGAGTCATAAAGCTGTTCCCCCGAAAGGAGGACAGCACCAAAGGAGCTACGGGTCCTACACTCATACCCAAGGCTGGACTGAGTGACTCGCAGAAGCTGGACCCTCAAAATAGGACTCCCTGTCAACCAAGGTTTTGAGGTGGACGGAAGGAAAGACTCGCAAAGTGAGCTCAAACTCCCCCGACGAGTTCTCGAAGGCGATTTTCTGCGCTGAGGTCGCCTGAACAACTGCCCCGGTGGTGCTTGGAAAGAGCACGGTGGTCCGCATTTCAGGAAAAGCCGGAGATATCTATTCCAGTCGAGGCGCTTAGGTCGGTGGATGAGGCCGTTGAGTTTTTCTCCGGCCACCGCATTGCTGTAGGCCTAACTACCTTTCCTAGAGCATCTGTTCGTTTTGCACACCGTCCGCTTCCTCGATGATCGCATGAGTATGCGATGGCCATCAGACAGAAGCATTATTCTTACATAAGTTGGAAGTGCCGCCCGAATGATTTCACAACTAAGTTCCGATATGTTTCGAAGCGCACCCGCCGCTCTTCCTGGCGGGCATACGTGTCTTCACCGAATGGGAAGACCCGTCTAGTAGATTTGTGGAAGAGAGTCAAAAGTATTGCAGTACACTCCTCCCGTTCTCCAGCAGAATGTAACCAATCTCGGATCCCGCGTCTGTGAGGGAAACATGAGCGACCGCTTTCTCCGCATTCTCTATCCTAGATTCTGCTCCGCCAGCATTCCATGCGTGTCTTGATGTCGCAGAAGGTTGCTTTACTTCCAGAGGCGGAGAACCCTTCAACGACAGGTTTACATTAAGTGAGTTGCGTTCTGCTCTCGCTTGATGCACGGGCACCCCCATGTCCGGACTATGTCCCGTACGCCATGTTTTAATACCTGTGTGAGCGAAGCATGGCCTTTCTGTTAGATTTTTTTCAACAGGATCTGGGTAGAGGGTATCCCCCAGACTGCTGGCGAATCGCTACTATGCTGGCTTTTCTCAAACCTTCGTTAAAGCACTACGCTACGGTGTTGTCGATCTGGAGAAGGCATCTGATAGCGATACGGTCTCATGGAGACTTCACACGATGGGGCCGAGGGGACGCCTCCCAATCTTTATTTCTGAATTTTTGCGAGGTCGACGATTCCGCGTCCGGGTGAGGGGTGACCTCTTTGGCCCAATGAAGCAAGAAGAGGTTGTCATGCAGGAAAGTGTCCTTAGTGCCACACTCTTTTCCCTGAGCATTAACGGTATCACCTCTGTGTTTCCGGAAGATATTCTCGCTGCGCTCTACGCGGAGGACTTTTCATTTTCTTTTGGTGCGGCCGATCTTGACAGTCCCTATGCCGCCGAGAGACGCCAGTCATACCCTAATCCCTTTAGGTTTAGTGCTAGGAAACTCCTTCGAAAGGTCGGTGTACCTGTCGGGACGATGGCGACTCTAGTTCTGTCCAGGAGGCCACACTGAAGGATATCATCTTTGACTATTTGTCGCTACGCCTCCGCTCCCAAAGCTTCTACTGCGCTGGTAGTATTGCGTTCAGCCTTTTTGGAGTATCCGTGCCAGTGTATACTGTGGGGCTTGCTTTTCACGCCGTATATTCTCTGTTTGAAGTCAGTCGGGCTCTACTAGCCGCTGCGTTTGTCTTCACTGCCGAGCTTGTTGCCATACACGTTTCGGTACGGGTGATAACGCTTCGTGTCCGGTAGGAGAGCGGATTGTGATCTCTGGCGACTCAAAAAGGCCCTAGGTGCTTTCGGCGCCAAGGAATATCCGCACCCTTGGTTCGTGGTATCCGCAACCGTGATGACACGGTTACGGCGACCCGGGTGGATGTCGAGATTATCTTCTGCTGGATTCATGGTCATGTGAGGATTGCGGGGAATGAGGGCGCAAATGTCTCCGTGAGGAATGGGTGACAAGACCCTTGTTTCGCTCTTCTGCACACTGATTGCATCACTGGAATCCGGTCAACAGTACGTGCTGCCTTGCTAAGATGATGGAAGACAGACGAAGAGAACGTAAAAGTTGCTTGTCATTGTGTCCTGACTGTTCCCGTGTACCTACGTACCAGGACGAGCGGGGTTACTACCCCTTATACTCCGGACTGATTCAATTTTATTTTAATCTTTGGTGTTGGTCGCAATGCTCCCGCGTCGGAGAGTGAATAAAATCTTCCTCTTTTTTTTTTTTACCTTTAGTTTTGTGTTTGTTTTCATTTAGACTAGCATTAGGCTGTGAGGTAATTAGGGCAACCTTTGACCTTGTAGGCAGTAGCCAGATGGGCGCTATAAAAAAAAAGAAGACAATAATGATAATTTCCATGAGGGTTCACATCCCAGTATTTCCCGTAAAGGTGCGGAGAAATGTGGCCGAGTGGTAAAGTTACCCCCGGGTGTTTGTCGGGAGGCCACGATGACGCACACAGCTACAAATAGCCGAGTGGAAATGCAGATTTCCAGCAGGGACGAAGTTATCCCACCGCCCATTGTACATCATTGTCCCGGTCTTTTCGTCAGTGCCTGCATTTAGGCATAGGGGTGGGATGTAAGTGGCGGCCTAATTTAGCATCTCACTAACCTCGCCCGCTTTCATCCCGTGGACAGAAACGCGAGGACGCAGCCACTGCCATTCGGCGTCTCAATGGCTACGGATACGATCACCTCATCCTCAGCGTCGAGTGGGCCAGGTAAGCCGGTTGTTCCCTGTCTGCCCTTGTCATTCTTCAATTTAAGTCCACTTAACCCCGACTGTTTTAGGGGGGGGGGTCGTGTTGGGATGTGTTTTCGAGGTGATATAATTGAGGAGGGATCTCGTCCAAGTATAAGATGAGTCCTTAAACCTGAGGTTGAACTTGAAGGAGAAATCTCGGGTGTCACTCAAATGTTCGACGCGAGGGGCCTCCCTCCGCCCTCTCATCCCCTGTTCCTCTTAATTTCAGGCCGTCGACCAATTAGCGCGGAATCCCGGTGTCGAATCTCGTTTCCCGCTCAGTTTTGGATCGCAATAAAAATGCTTGGACTGGAAAGCGAGTTTTTCTGCTTGTTTTTTTCTTTTATCCTATCACACCCACCCGGTTCGGTGAGCTACGCAGACGAATCGGAATTGGAAGGGTTTAAACCAGTGAAGCTGAGTTTTTTGCTTCGTGCTCGGTCGATGTCATGGAATGGGTACAACCGTGATATTTCCCGCTCCAAAGTTTCATTTGTTGGACGGGGGGGGGGGGGCTTTTATCTCTGAGTATCTAACGTTTAACGTGTGATCCGAGCCTGGGTTTTTTTTTAACGCCCTCCTTTACCCATTGTTTGGTTTATCTAGGTGTGTAAAATATAGTGTGAGAGTAATTTAAAAGATGAGCAAAAACGCTCCGAGGGAGAGGACCAGTGTCTCTTGGGGCTCGGTTCGAGAGGGTGTGCCGCCGAGCATCTGGTATCAAGGCGTATGGCGTCCTGACTTATAAGACCCGATGACTTAACTACCTGTAATTAAAAGCTGTGTTTCTACCGGTCCTGGTATCTGAATGAGTGGCACTCGTGTACCCGGTAGATTGATACAACCTAGGCTTTACTAGTTTTACCCCTTTCTTTTCGACCTCCTTCTCAGTAATTTTATTTGTCAGTTGTAATTTTGAGGCTTGTCATCTCCGGTGGAGGGGGCACTCTTCTTTGTTAGCTTAAATTGGAGATGGTGTTTTTTAAAAAGGCCTGCATCCTTCTACAACCCCTAACTTATCTGTCTTATCCTACGTCCCTTCCACGGTGGCGCGCCATCCCGCGGGACGCTTGGCCATAGGGCGGTAAAAGGTAGTCCTGGATTGGGCTCCTGCTGGTCCAACCAGTATCTTATGTCCCTGCTCCGAACTAAGATCCACAACTCTGTGTGCACGGGCTCGTCCTCAGTACAAGGGACAAGTGGTAGCTAGCCTACTTGGGTAACGTGCCCGTGGATCCGCCAAACTGGGACATTCAACAAGAAAGCGTTAAAGAGTCGAGGACAACGCCGTTGTCGCAGTAAGGTGCATGGGAGCGCTCCAATTCGGAGACGACAGAAAGCGACCTGAAGCCGTGGCCGTATTGGGGTGTAGGTCCCTGAGAACAGTCGCGGCGCTGCCGTCTCCCATTTTCTTTACCAGACATTCCGGACAGCTGACCTGATTCTGTTTAATCATGCTTTGACAGGCTGGCTACCATCCATGGACTTAGAATGAGCGACCGTGTCTCCCATTTTGATAGCCCTGTTGTGCACCCCCCCACACCCTTACGTCACTATCCCCACATTGTTGGGCTTCTCTTTGTTTCTCAAACATGCTTCATTATTCCCAATCTACGGGTGGGCCTAAGTTAAACCATGGTGTGGGCGCATCATGGCCGCCATGCTGACGGGATCCAGCGCTCCGTCCGGCCCGAGCTTAGCCTCTCTTCCTTCCTTAAGATATCCTGTATTTCTCCGCTACTTCGTCGCTTTTCATACAACCTCTCCCACAACTTTAGTCAGCCTCTAATTTCACAGGGTAGATGCTGACCTTCTTCTCAAGCCAACTGTCCCGGATCGGGGCTGAGGGGGGAGGGGACAACGTTCCCTATCCCCTGAGCTCCGGTTTGGAATGGAGTATTTTTAGCAACCTGCTTCATCCCCACCCATACCTTCCTCACATCCCTTTCCTCTTCACACACTTATCAGTTTTACGCCGCGTCTAAGGTGGAGCCTTCATGCCGATGGACTGCCAGGCCACCAGGCGGAAGGGGTGGTCCTAAATGGAGGCGCCTGGCTCTGCCAGGTCTGTAAGCACCTCTTGCAGTGCGGGCAACTGCGAGAGGTGATGAGCTATTGCTTCCCGTGTAAAAAAGAGTGTCACCATGCCCATGTATGCAAATAAAAAAAAACAACCCAAATCTCTCCCCATTCCCCCTTGTACATCGACGGAGCCTCCCTCGGGCAGCTCCACCGAAAAAATGGAGGTCCCCAACCCCCTGTGCTTGTGCAGGGGACCCTCCATATTTCTTTAACCGGAGAGGAGGCTTACTCCTCTCCTACGCATACGGGTGAAGGGGACTCCCCCTCACCCCCTTCTCTGGAGGTGCTTTCGGGTACTTCCGTATTTCCAGCGGCAGTCCCTCCTTTTCTTTCTAAGGGGACTGCCAAGAAAGCCAGCAGGCAGCCCATTGCCGCCCGCGGCTCGGTAGGGCAAACCCACTGAGTGGGGGAGAGGGAAGCCAGGCCCCTTCGGTCGCTTCCCTCAAAAGACCTTGCGGGGGTCAAGGTCTGTGCCTCCCCTCACCAGATAACTAATGATAATACTGCCAACGGGACCTGCGATGTCTTGGGAGGGTATGGCCAACTGGAGGCCCCCACTGAGGTAGACATGGTCCTTGAGGCAACCCAGCCTCAGCCGGTAGGGCCTTCCATGGGGAAAAATCCGGGCTCGGTGCCAAGTACCTAACCCGAATCCGCCGCTATGCAAGGTCCTCCGCAAACAGCTAGGGTTTCTGAGGTAGTACAAGGAGGGGAGGGATCTCTTCCGACCGGTGCCCCTACGAATACCAGGAACTTCTCCATTTCGGAAAAGGACCTGGCTGAGACCGGCCCATCTGACCTGGGAGCTCCTTCCGGTGGAGGTGAGAAGCGGGTTCATTCCCCGCCCTCCTCTCCGAAAAAGACAAAGAAGACTCGGGGCTCATCTCCATCTGCGGGGACGGATGGGTCTGCTGCTACGGTAAGCGACCAAGCCAAGATCGGCACATCCGGCCCCTCTGCCCCCCCGGGTGCGGAGCCCCTGACTATGACAAAGGCAAAAAGTACACAGGGCGGAGCCTCGATGACATCAGGGCCCCTTATTCAGAGGTTACCTGGCGTTTTCGAGCCCGCTGGCTTCAAACGCTTCCTCGTTATTCGCTCCACTGATGGCACCATGTTGTCTAAGAGCAACATGATTCATCAGAGGAGAGGATTAGCTAGTGCAATTGGTAGAGAGCCGAAGGTGACCCGTTTCTCGGACGGAAGCCTTCTGGCGAATCCCGCCGAGGCGGCAAAGATAAGTGCTCTTCGGACACTTCATGGCACCCCGGTGAGTGTGACGCCACACTCTACCATGAACTTTGTGAAAGGAGTAGTTTATGCGAGGGAACTCGTTGACTACTCCATAGAGGACATCACCTTAGAGCTGGCCGACACTGGGGCGGTCAAGGTCGAACGTGTGATGAGAAAACAGGGAGGGGCCTCGAGACCCACCCCTACACTTCGTCACGTTCGACTGTGACAAGCTCCCTGAGTCGGTGCGTGCTGGTTGGTACCGCTACCGCGTGAAGGCATTCATGCCACTTCCGCGGCGGTGCTATTACTGTCACCGCTTCGGCCATACGAATCGTTCTTGTAGACGTGCCAAGTCGGGGTCACCCGAAGTCTGTGTAAATTGCTCCCAGGCCGCCCACGATAAGGCTAAATCGTGTGTGGTCAAGTGTGTCAATTTCGGAGAGCCGCACCCCGCTTCTTCGAAGTAATGTGGTGCATATCTCCTTGAGAAAGAAGTCCTGTCCGTTCAGGCCCAGGATCGACTCTCATTCCGCGAGGCTAAGGACTTGGTCCTGGCGTGCCCGGTTCTGTCTGGGACGTCATATGCCTCAATAGTTAGAAAGGCACCCTCTGCGCCTGGCCCATCCAGGCCAACGAGCACGGTTGTTTCTGCGCCCATTCGGAGCCCTTCTGCCGGCTCTACTCAACCCAGGCGCTCCCCTAGTAAAGCCGACGGCCAAAAGGGTTCATACCCAGCTCCGGCTAAAACCAGAGCTCCCCGCTCTTCACCCAGAGTGACCGTTTCCCGTAAGGCGAAACGGCCACGCGCCTCCACCGAGTCGTTAGACTCACAGGAGAAAACACCCCTGAAGATGGTCGCTAGGCCATCTTCTGGGGTTCCTAAAGCTGTCCCCCGAAAGGAGGACAGCAACAAAGGAGCTTCGGCTCCTTCGCCCACGCTTAGTGGTGGAGCGAGTTGCTCGAAGACGGTGGTTCCTCGAAAAGATGGCCCCCTGCATCAGAAGACGCAACGCCCGCCTAAGGTTTCGAGGCGGAGGGAGGAAAAGACTCGCATGGCGAGCCCAACCTCCCCCAATAAGTCCTCAAAGGCGACAGCGCTTTGTCCGGCCAACAGCGCCCGCGGTTCTGCCTCCGGGAAGCGTACGGCCATTTCCGTGAGGGTCTTCTGTTCGAGGAGGGCCACCGCGTCTCCTCCGAGCTAGGCCTGGAGGGCATATTCCTTCAATGGAATTGCCGTGGACTCCGGGCCAACTGGGAGGAGCTGCGGAAGCTCGTCTCGTCCCGTTCCCCGTTAGCTATTTTTTTGCAGGAGACCATGCTAGGCGCGTGCCCCCTGCCTGCCCTCCCGGGGTATAAGGGTCTTGCGACCCCACCACCGCGGGATGGCCGGGCTGGGGGATGCGTGTTTTACACCCGGCATGATGCCTCGGTTCTTCCTTTCTCTTTAGATACCTCCTTTCAGGCAGTAGCTGTGCAGCTGCACCTGGATAGGAGGTATACTATCATTTCTGCGTACATTCCACCGTCAGCTGACTTCGACGCGGGGGACTTCCGTCGTGGCACGGTTGCCGAGGCCCTATCTCTTGCTTGGAGATTTGAACGGCAGGCATCCTCTCTGGGGAGATTACTCCATAAATCCCAGGGGTCAAGTCCTTGCCGATCTGATCGAAGAGCTTGAGATGGGTGTCCTAAACGTGGATGAGTTTACGCATCACTGTCCGAGAACCGCTTCATTTTCTTGCCTCGACCTATCTTTGTGCTCTCCGGATGCACAGCCTGATTTTGATTGGTGGGTGGTCGATGACCTCCATGGTAGTGATCCCATTCAAATATCATTTTCAGGGCAACTCCTGCCTGAGAGACCACCTCGGTGGTGCTTGGCGCGGGCGCCAAGCACCACCGAGGAGTTTAGGTCGGTAGTTGAGGCCGTTGAGTTCTTCTCCGGCAACCTCATCGCCCTGGGCCTGACTACTATTCCGAGGACGTCTGGCCGTTTTGCACTCCGACCACTCCCATGGGTGTCGGCCGAGTGTGAGACGGCCCTCAAACCGAAGCGTTATGCCTACATGCGCTATAAGCGCCGCCCAAACGATTTCACTGTCGCTGAATTTCGTCTGGCTAGGGCTAGGTTCCGGTATATTTCTTGGCGGGCATACGTGTCTTCACTTAACGGTAAGCCCCCTTTAGCGTAGGTGTGGAAGCGAGTCAAAAGGATTCGGGGCAAGTTCTCGCAGGACCCCCCTCCCGTTCTCCAGGAGAATGGGACCGCAATCTCGGACCCCGCGTCCGTGGGGGAATCCTTAGCGACCGCTTTTTCCGCATTCTCTAGCCGTGATGCTGCTACGCCAGCATTCAATGCACGTCGTGATGTTGCGGAAGGCCGCCTGCTGGACTTTACCTCCAGAGGCGGAGAACTCTTCAACGACAAGTTTA
>OZ018317.1:202065306-202077806 GCA_963969495.1 Ceratothoa steindachneri | reverse complement strand
CCTTTTGGTGCAGGGTAGCACCTGCCGCGTATTGTGAGCAATCCGTCACCAGCTGGTATAGCGAATCATTACGTAGCAGGTGACAGAGTTTAACGGAGACAATTAAGGCCGATTTGATATTTTCTAATGTTCCCCGTGCCTCATCATTCCACACGAGCAACCGAGCCTTTGGTTGCAGGCGTACAAGCTCGGTCAATGGGGCTGCAATTGCGGTAAAGTTATGAATCATTTTTCGGTAGTATCTAACATGCTTAAAAAGCTTCGAAGTTCCTGGTAGTCCTTTAGTAATGGTATGTCTCCAATTTCCTCCATTTTCTTCGTTGATGGGCAGATTTCTTCCACCGAAATGTGCTGCCCTAAAAATTTTATTTCCTCCTTCGCCAGCTAGCACTTCTCAAGGAATATTTCCAGACCGTTTTCGTCCTGGATTTTAAAGACTTGCTCCAAATGTTTCAGGTGGCCGTGCATATTGTCTGAATATATCAGGATGTCGTCTATATACACAAAAAAACGAACCCTAACCCTCGAAACAGGTTGTCCATGTGTCGTTGGAAGGTGCAGCTTGCATTTCGGAGACTGAATGGAAGCTTAATTTACTCTCACAAACCAAATAGGGGTGGTGACCGCAGTTTTCTCTATGTCTGCCTGGTTCATAGGGATTTGATGATAGGCACGAACCAGGGCCAGCCTTGAAAAGATCATTTGGCCATGGAGGTGGTTCGTGACACTTTGAGTTCGCAGCAACGGATATCTGTCGGGTTTTGCGATCGCATTGAGCGCTCGGAAATCGCCGACCCCTCTGTACTCACCGGGCGACTTCTTTGGCGCCATGTGAATTGGCAAAGCCCATGGTGACTTTGGTGACCGCACGACCCCCACCCCCATCCTTCAATAGTGTTTTGAAAGTTGCTTTTGCAACCTGTAACTTATCTATTGAAAGAGGCCTCGGCCTTGTGAATGTTGTTGGAACACTACCAGTTTCAATCGTATGCGTCACTGAGTTCGGCGATGAAGGGGAAGGCTGAGCGGGTGTGGGTCCGTACAGAGACTCATATTTTTCGGATATGGCTCTGCAATGGAGTAATAGGTGCTGAAGGTCATTGCTAATTAAGGCTACCGCAGGTTCCCCAGATAATCTCACTTCCGACACAAGTCTAGCTTGTTTGTCTATTAGATTACTATGTCCGTATGAACCGAGCCGTGCATTTTTATTTTCCCGCCATTAGCCGTTGAAATATACTAGATTTGCGCAATTTATCCGATTTAACCAATTTAGCCGGACTTATTGATACACTCGCCCCCGTGTCGATTAAGAAGTCACATTTATTATTACACACTTTAGCGGTGACGGTGAAAACAGACGGCACACCAGTGGCGGCGCTTGCTATGGCATGCTCTCCTAGTTTTTCATCGGGGCTAGCGAGACGGCCTGGAAAAAGAGTGCATCTGGACCTTTTCTTATCTCTTTGTCCACCTGCACCAGGGTTTTCCGAATTTCGCGTTTTCTCCAAAGAATACATGTAAGCGGCAAACTACAGGTCTTTGTTTTTTTCCGGAAGGGACGCAATCCTCCTAGTATATTATGCGCACTGTAATCACTATTATTTTGCATATTACTGGGATGATCCCCATTATGATACGCACCTTTGGGCACTGACCACACACTTTCCGCCATATTATTTATATACGTATCACTGGTATCTTTTTTGTATACGGCATGAACGCGTTAGACATGAAAATGGCACTGCGACCTATCGATTCACTACTAGAATTAATATTGAGACACTGCACACTATAGCAATGCCCTCTGGGCATTCCTATAATAAAATCCTCCTGGGAAACTTAAATATATATATATATATATATATATATATATATATATATATATATATATATATATATATTATGTATAAAATTCAAATCATTAATTTATTTTACTTAACTTTTGTCAATTCAATCATTAAATTATTTTATGCATAACTTTTTGCAATTCATTCATTCATTTATTTTATGTAACCTTTAATAATTCAATCATTCCGTGACGAGAAACTGATTAGATTTAACGCACAGATACAAACAACATCTCTTAGAATTTCACGCACATACAAACACACGCATTTCACCACTTATGAAATAACGCGAAAAGACTCCCCCACTTGTATTCTCGTCGGCGTCATATTAAGGTCAGTTAAAAACTTCCCTCTTCACCTATTCTCTAAAATCACCCCATACTAGAGAGAGATCCTAATTCCCATTCACACTTGCATTGCATCCCCAATTCACTAATTATAGTCGCTACAGCAAAACGATTACATTCCTTCATCAAAATCATTTCCACATCCAACATCCATTTACAAAATTTATACCTCACACTTCATCTCGTCACGCGAAGTTATTTTCAACTCAAGTTCAACCTTTCCTAATTTAACGTAATTCAACTTATTATAATCTCTTTTGTTAATCTCTAATATATATATATTTTCTTTAAAAACTCGTTGCATTTATTTTCCATTCTACATGAGAAGCATTTCCTTTGGCCTACATTATTCATAATTCAAAATCCCTTCAATCAATCAAAATTTATGCGTGAAGAATATTGTATCATATACGCTATCTAGGTCAACGATATAGCATTCAATATTAGCATAACACACTAACAAATGTCATCCGTTCAGCCAGGTTTCTTAATTGTGCGAGGGTGAGTTCTTTCTGAGTGGCAATCATGGGCGCGATGTTAGCCGGTAGAGACTGAATGAATTTGGGCCTTTCAAGTTCTTCACCAACTCCTATCTGCAAGGCAGTCCTTCGTAGTTCTTGCAAATTGGTCGAGGGGCGGCCTATGAGCGTGTGATGAGCTTCTCGAAAAGTTGGGTTTGGTCTTCTTAAAAAATTCAATCACTTCTGCCCTTAAAGAGAATAAGTTTGGTACCACAAAATGGCCGCCATAAGACGATCGATGGTCTTAGGAGGAAGTGAGGCTAATACCTGGAAAAAGTTTAGCTCCTCTTTTTTTATTCCAGAGATGTAAAATTGGGCATCGGCAATTTTGAGCCAACCTGGGTCTGCTGTTTTATTCAAGATTGGCGGCTTGATGCTGACAGATTTTGCCAAGTCCTCTTTACAGTGTCTTCTTGTCTGATGGCGGCTTATTGCGTCCATTTTTTCTATACCTTTACTATCCGATCGAAACGAAGGGTCACTGCTTATAGGTGGTTTACCACTCATGGAGTGAATACCTTATGGGGTTACCAATTTATAGGAGTGTACTGGAGGAGAACTACAAATTTATAGCGATAACCAACTTATATGAAGGTGAATTAAGTATCTGAATACAAAGATGAATTCTTAACTGAGCTGGGCTTACCGAAGGTTTCAGGTAAAGAAGGACGTTGCAAGAATATACTTTATTTTAATATTGACCTATAATGGGTCAAGCGGCACGTCACGAAGTTACTTTGCAGGCGATTAGGCGGTATATATATATATATATATATATATATATATATATATATATATATATATATATATATATATATATTGTCGTAGGTCAGGTAGGCGTTACTGACCTTCGCTTGCCCTCCCTAGACTTGGGGGAAGTCCCTTTTAAGTACGGAGGATATTCGAGTGTGTTTTCTTCCGTTGGCCGACTTAGAAAATAGATCAATGGCTTTTTTTTTGTTCTTGGATTCAAACAAGCGAAACAAAATAATCTTTACCATTATACAAACAATTAACAGGATTTAACAATAATTTATACACTATGGGAAAACTAATCGTTCAGCAAAAGGAAATTAATTTACAATGAATGCTTCGGCACGAACTATGAGTAGCACAATTTTTACCCAAAAGAAAACGGGAGGAGATGATGAGGTGAAGCTTCGTAGCCGGAAAACGTCACGCCTCTTCGATGATGATTAAGAAAAATGTAATAGGCTCACGATTTTCTAAGAGAGGGAGAGGCCTCGAGTGGTTGCTCTAGGGAGTATCCTTGTAGGGCACGAAACGAAGCGTGTTATTCCAGAATGAGTACTTACGT
This sequence comes from Ceratothoa steindachneri, assembly GCA_963969495.1. Lineage (NCBI taxonomy): Eukaryota > Metazoa > Arthropoda > Malacostraca > Isopoda > Cymothoidae > Ceratothoa > Ceratothoa steindachneri. The sequence continues at coordinate 202,073,770 of OZ018317.1, read as the reverse complement.
CCTTGACTGCCGTAGTTATGAACAACTGGTTTCTTGCCTGCGAGTCCTTAGGGCAATAGAGAGTCGTTTGCGAAGTGGCACGTTGTGTCCTTTGGCTGGTTCCAATGAACCCTCTTGATTACGACTCGGATACTATGTGAGGAGTACCTGACTCCTGGTTGAATACTAATTTGCTCCTTTCCGACCTAGGAAATATATACGACTTCGCCGGAAGCGATGATGTTTGCCTTCGGAAGCTGGTCCCACTTCGATTCAAGGCTCAGTGGGTAAGGGCTTAGTGCCCTCTCGCTGATTTGGGTTCCGAGCTGCAGTTTAACTCATCTCGCAAGACAACGGCTGACAGTCCGTTCGTCCATGAGATACCCCGTTAGACCTCTTTGCCCTCGTGAATATATATATATATATATATATATATATATATATATATATATATATATATATATATATATCTCTGTCTCTGTCTCTCTCTGTCTGTCTGTCTCTCTCTCTCTCTCTCTCTCTCTCTCTCTCTCTCTCTCTCTCTCTCTCTCTCTCTCTCTCTCCTCTCTCTCTCTCTCTCTCTCTCTCTCTCTCTCTCTCTCTCTCTCTCTCTCTCTCTCAATAAACCAGAGGGAGAGGTGACGCCCCCTTGTCGCGGGAAGATAGCTTGTGTGGACCTTTGACTTTTCGAGCTATGTCGGCGGGGGTACCTCTTCTGGGTACCCCTGGCAGGGCTTCCCTTGTCGGTTTGGTCGGAAACGAGGTTCCAGACTAAGTGCGTCATCTTTTCTTTTTTCTACTCTATCCTTCTCTTTTTTTACTTTTATCTTACTTCCCACTTATACAAAAAAAAAAGAAAAAAAAAGCCTACTCCTATCATGTCACTCTTTCCCTTTTTTCCCTCTATCTACATATAAGGACCTGGCAGCTACCTCACGCGTCAGAAGAGAGGCTTTGGAACCTCTATAAACAACGCCAATCGACGCTCACTGGTTGCGAGAGACTAGGACTAGAGGGGTCCCAGGCGTTGGGGCACGATGAATGGGATGAGGGTAGTGCCCCGTTAACCCCTTCCCTGGCGCGTAATTATTGCCCGTTTCCAGTGCCCGTTGACGGGTGCCTCTGGTAGCATCGGTCCGAGGTGACGGCCCTTTGTTCCCAGGTTGGTTGCCAGGCCAATAAAAAGCCTTGGGTCGAGTTCCTTGGTGTGGCGGGATATCCATTGAACGCTACTCCGAGATCCTGGCCGTTGTGAAGGGAACTAGTAGGAGTTTAGTAAGGGGTGTGCTTCGTTGTTGTTCACCTGGTGAGAAATCGATGGCCCCTTCGGGGACCGTCTGTGCTGCTTGGTTGGGAGCCACGGCACGCCGAGGCTTGACGACTCGGTCGGACGAACAGCAGCACATGGAGCGTGCCTTCTGGAAGACTCCGAAACGACTCCGATCAATAGGCGGGAGCGACTCACGTGGGGAGAACTCACCAACCCCCTTTTTATATATTGATTGGTCACAAGCTTAAGAAATAGAGTGTTCGAAATGGCAGGAAAGAAAGGTCCAGCATCGCTAAAATTCACGTGTGCCACATGTAAGAAGGACAAGTGGTGCGTTGACTTCCCGGAAGGCTGCTATGCGAAATGCCACCCAAACAGTGTATGCACCACTTGCATTTTAAAGAAGGAAGTGGAGGAAGTAGTCGCCTACTACAGGGAAAGAACTACAGACCTCGAACAGAAAATTCGATTGGCTCAAGGAGGAGCACTCCCACCAGATCCGCAGGCTCGAAGAGAAATTAAACGATCTCTCGAGTCCTGTGGCAAACACTACCTCTGCAGAGAGCCCGTGCCCGAATGTGGCAGCGACACCAAAAGGGAAAAAGAAAAAAAAGACGAAAAAGGGAAAGAAGAAAGAGGAAGAGAGAGAAATAGAAGAAGAAAGGGTAGAAGAAGTTAATGAAAAGGATGACAAGGGGGAAAAGATGATAGAGAAGAAGAAGAAGAATAAGAGGAAGAAGAAAAAAGAAAAGCCTGAAAACACCATGATGGGGAAGAGAGAGGAATCGGAGAGCTTGCCTCAGAAAAAAAAGAATCCGAGCTCACCAGGCAAATGTGCCAGGGTCATCCTTGTGGGCGATTCCCAGGCACGGGACCTGCAGCCCCTGCTAGCGGCCCGCCTTTGCACAAGCGTTAAGGTAAGCTGCCTGCCAGGATGTGGTAACCACCACATCAGAGTAGAGGCTGAGAAATCACAGATTTCTGAGAGCTCAGTCGTTGCTCTGATGGTCAGTGGAAACGACCTCTACCTGAGAGGAGGTAGGGTAGGCCCTACAGATAAAATCCTCCACACGGTCATGGGTGCCGTGGACGACTGTGGGCTGAAAACCCGCAAGCGCGTGGTAGTCGGGATGCTCCCGAGGAGAGGTCCAACACGGACCGCTCACTCGATGAATGTCTCTTTAAACCGGCGCCTGGCAGATTTGTGTACGGCAGAGGGGGTCTTTTTTGTGGACCCGTACCGCACCTTTTATGGTAGAAATGATCTCTACCAAAGGGATGGGGTACATCTTTCCTTTAAAGGAAAGGCCTTTCTGTCGAACATGATCCAGGATGTCGTAGAGAGGACCGAAAGGAGTATCCGGCCCAGAGTGAGGGCGGACGTACGCCAGTATGCCCGTGTCACTCCAGGAACGACCTTCTCAGAGGTCGCAAAAAGGGGTGCCTCACAAACAAACAAGCCGGGAAACGGAAGAGCGTAGGGAGTCCTACAGTCGGGGACTCCCTGAAAGTTCTTCTGTTCAATGCGAGGTCAATCAGGAACAAGTTTCCTGAGCTCCGTGGCCTCGTAGCGACGGAAGAACCCGAAATGGTAGCCATAACAGAATCGTGGATAAAAACCTTAAACCGAGACTTTGAAGGCGAATTCACGATTTCCGGTTACCAGCTCTTCTTGAAAGATAGGCCAGACAGAGAAGGTGGCGGTGTGATGTTGTATGTCAAGGATACTCTCAACTCGACGGATTGCAACATCGTATCCGACCATGAACTACTAGGTGTTGACCTAGAGATAGGTCCTGCCAAATATAGGACCCTGGTGCTTTATAGACCTCCTGCCCAACTCGTTGAAAAGGACAGAGATCTGTACCAGCTACTAGGAGAACTTGTCGAAGACAGAGTGTGTATCGTCATGGGTGATTTCAACACACAAGTTGACTGGGAAACCAGAGAACCCTGTGGCGAGAACGCACTACTCCTGGAGTTCACGAACAACGAGTTCCTCACTTAATGGGTGAGAGAGCCAACGAGAGGAGACAATATCCTCGACTTGGTTTTCACCTCTGAGGATGACATCGTTGAGGACCTCTCTGTTGGCGAAGAGCTCGGTGGCAGTGACCACCGACTAATTAGATTTGTAGTCAAAGTCCCCAAGGCAGAGCCTGCAACTAGTAAATCAAGGAAACTGGATTTAAGAAGAGCAGACTTTGCAGGTCTACGCGCGGGACTGACTGACGCGAGGCTAGAGGAGTGCGATGCTGTTGAAGACTCTTGGAACAGTTTCAAAACCACATTCATGAGTCTTCAATCGCGTTTTATCCCTCTGAAATGCCCCCGTCGGTCTTCTGTTCAACCAAAGTGGTTTAATCGAGAAATCGGGCAACTGCTTAGGGAGAAGAGAAATGTGTACCGGCAATCGAAGATCTCGGGTGACTTTGACGAATACCGGAGGCTAGCCAGGAGAGTGAAGTCCAGCATAAGGGCGGCTAAGCGGTCTGAGGAACTCCGAGTGGCGAGACTCTGTAAAGAGAATCCCAAGGAGTTTTTTGGATATGTGAACAGCCGTAAACCAATCCGTCGAACGATTGGCCCTTTGAGGAATGAGGAGGGGACATTAAAGCATTCAGATGCAGAAAATGCTAACCTCCTCAACGACTACTTCTCTTCGGTGTTTACTGAAGAGTGTGGTCCCATTCCCCAGCCGACGGATTCCTACTCGGGGGAAAAGCTGGAGGCAATGGACTTCACCGAAGGAGAAATAAAGAAAAAGATCGCTGACCTAAAGACGAATAAGTCCCCTGGACCGGACGGGTTTCTACCTAAAGTGTTGAAGGAAGTGTGCGATGAAGTATCACGACATCTGTGCGCTATCTTTAACATGTCAATCCGGAACAAATGCGTTCCTAGAGACTGGCGTGAGGCGGAGGTGACTCCTATCTTCAAGAAAGGAGACCGTAACCAACCGTCGAACTACCGACCTATCAGTCTGACTTCGATAGTCGGTAAACTCATGGAAAGCATCATGGTGGACAAAGTGACGTCGTATTTAGAGTCAAACCTGCTACTGAGGAGTTCCCAGCACGGCTTCCGAAGGCAACGGTCATGCCTGACGAACCTTGTAGAATTCTTCCACTTCGTTTTCAGCGAGCACGATCGGGACAAGGCGGTGGATGTGGTGTACCTAGACTTTCAGAAAGCCTTTGATAAGGTACCACACCGCCGCCTTCTCCGGAAAGTGCGAGCGCTTGGCATAGACGGAAAGGTAGCCGGCTGGATCGAGAACTGGCTAAGTGGCAGACGGCAACGGGTGGTGGTAAATGGACAGTCTTCTGAGTGGGTGCCCGTTACTAGCGGGGTGCCTCAAGGTTCTGCCCTGGGACCACTACTATTCATCATCTACGTCAACGACATGGACGGTGACATGGTTGCGAAGATTTCCAAATTTGCCGACGATACCAAGCTTGGTATGAACGTTGCAAAGGATGGAAATACTGCCCGCCTGCAGGAAGATCTTGGGAAGATTGGGGAGTGGTCGGACACGTGGCAAATGCCTTTTAACGTGGGCAAATGCAAAGTGATGCATATCGGCCACAGAAACCCCCAATCTCAGTATATCCTTAAGGGCACTGCTCTTGAATCGAGTGACACTGAGAAGGACTTGGGTGTAACAATCACTAGTGACCTCAAGTTCTCGAAACAGTGCATTGAGGCGGAGAAAAAGGCCCAAAGGATGCTAGGCTATATTAAGCGCCAGTTTGGCTATCGGAACCAGGAGATTGTACTGTGCCTGTACAACTCACTTGTCCGACCGCACCTGGAGTATGCCGTACAATTTTGGAGTCCTTCATTGCGAAAGGACATCGCGAGATTGGAACGCGTACAAGCCAGGGCAACCAAGCTGATTCCCTCTATCCGACATAAAAGTTATGAGGATAGACTAAGGGAATTAGATCTGTTCTCGCTGGAAACCCGTAGACTGCGTGGTCAGCTCATCGAAGTTTTAAAAATACTTCGATGGTTCGACAATGTTGACTACCGGGCTATTTTCACACTGAGTGAGAACAGAACGCGCAATCACGGCTTCAAACTTGAACTGAAGCGTTACAACCGCAATCTGTGTGGAAATTTTTTCACTTACAGTATCTGCGGTATGTGGAACGCACTTCCAGTGGAAGTTGTCAACAGTGAATCTGTTGACCAGTTCAAGTCAAGACTAGACAAAGTCTTGAAAAGTGGCCGTTTAGGGACGCAAAACAATTGAGCAGCCATGTGCCCGCTCGATTGCTAGCCTAAAGGTACCCTCTTTGAATGGACCGTAAGGTCTCCTAGGGTACTTACTTTCCTTGTTACTCCTTGTTACTCTCTCTCTCTCTCTCTCTCTCTCTCTCTCTCTCTCTCTCTCTCTCTCTCTTCTCTCTCTCTCTCTCTCTCTCTCTCTCTCTCTCTTTTTTTCTTGAGGGAGAGGTGACGCCCCCTTGTCGCGGGAAGAGAGCTTGTGTGTACCTTTGACTTTTCGAGCTATGTCGGCGGGGGTACCTATTCTGGGTACCCCTGGTAGGGCTTCCCTTGTCGATTTGGTCGAAAACGAGATTCCAGACTAAGTGCGTCACTTCCTTTTTCTACTCTATCATTTTCCCTTTTTACTTTCATCCTATCTCTCCCACTTATACAAAAAGAAAAAAAACAAAAAAAGCCCACTCCTATCATGTCACTCTTTCCCTTTTTTCCCTCTATCTACATATAAGGACCTGGCAGCTACCTCACGCGTCAGAAGAGAGGCTTTGGAACCTCTATAAACAACGCCAATCGACGCTCACTGGTTGCGAGAGACTAGGACTAGAGGTGTCCTAGGCGTTGGGGCACGATGAATGGGATGAGGGTAGTGCCCCGTTAACCCCTTCCCTGGCGCGTAATTATTGACCGTTCCCAGTGCCCGTTGACGGGTGCCTCTGGTAGCATCGGTCCGAGGTGACGGCCCTTTGTTCCCAGGTTGGTTGCCAGGCCAATAAAAAGCCTTGGGTCGAGTCTCTTGGTGGGGCGGGATATCCATTGAACGCTGCTCCGAGATTCTGGCCGTTGTGAAGGGAACTAGTAGGAGTTTAGTAAGGGGCGTGCTTCGTTGTTGTTCACCTGGTGACAAATCGATGGCCCCTTCGGGGACCGTCTGTGCTGCTTGGTTGGGAGCCACGGCACGCCGAAGCTTGACGACTCGGTCGGACGAACAGCAGCACATGGAGCGTGCCTTCTGGAAGACTCCGAAACGACTCCGATCAATAGGCGGGAGCGACTCACGCGGGGAGAACTCACCAACCCCCCTTTTTTATCATTGATTGGTCGCAAAGTATTTAAAGAGAGAAAGTGTTCAGAATGACCGGCAAGAAAGGACCAGGAGCTCTAAAATACACGTGCGCAATATGCCACATAGATAAGTGGTGCGTGGACTTTCCGGAGGGGTGTTTTTCGAAATGCCACCCGGCCAGTTCCTGCACCGACTGTATTTTAAACGGCCAAATCAAGGAGCTAAAGGAAACGTGCAGGGTTTCCGAGGAAAGATCCAGGAAGTTGGAGGAGAAAATAAGCAGACTCGAATTAGAACACGCCGGACTGATTCGCAGGCTAGAGGTGAGAATAGCAGAGCTAACGCCAAGCCCTGTACCAAACACTGCTTCTGCAGTATTACCCCCAGAGCTAGGTCCGCATGCTACGGATAAACCCCCAAAGAAAAAGAAAAGGAAGCGAAAGAAACAGGAAGAAGAGAAAGTTGAAACAGAAGATAAAGTAGAAGCTGAAAAAGAGAAAGTTGAAGCAGAGGAAGAAAAGATAAAAACAAAGGAAGATAGCGCGGAAAAGATGAATAAGAAAAAGAAGAAGAAAAATAAGATGGAGAAGAAAGCGGGAACCGAGAGTTCGCTTCCGCAAGGAAAGCATCAAACCTCTGCTGCACGGAAATGTCCGAGGGTTACCCTTGTGGGGGATTCCCAAGCACAAGGTTTGCGGCCCCTGCTAGCGGCCCGCCTTCGCACTAGTGTGGAGGTATGCTGCCAGCCAGGACGGGGAAACCACCACATCAGGGTAGAGGCTGAGAAATCTCAGATCTCCGAGAATTCAGTCGTTGCCCTGATGGTGAGTGGGAATGACCTCTACCTCCGAGGAGGCAAAGTAGGCCCCAGCGAGAAAATTCTCAACACGGTCATGGGAGCCGTGGACGACTGTGGATTGAGAACTCGTAAACGGGTCGTTGTAGGGATGCTCCCAAGAAGAGGTCCTAGCCGGACAGCTCACTCTAGGAACGTGACCCTGAACCAGCGCCTGTCCGACCTCTGTACGGCGGAAGGGGTCTTCTTTCTGGACCCTTACCGCACCTTTTACGGTCGAAACGACCTTTACCAAAGGGACGGAGTGCACCTTTCATTCAAGGGAAAGGCTGTACTCTGTAACCTAATCCAGGATGTCGTAGAGCGGACGCAGAGGAGCGTCCGACCCAGAGTGAAGGCGGACATAAGAGAGTATGCCCGTGTCACTCCTGGAACGACGTTCTTAGATGTGGCAAAGAGGGGTACTACCACACAAAAGAAGCCGGGAAACGGAAGAGCGTAGGGAGTCCTACACTGGGGGACTCCCTAAAAGTTCTTCTGTTCAACGCGAGGTCAATCAGGAATAAGTTTCTTGAGCTCCGTGGCCTCGTAGCAACAGAGGAACCTGAGATGGTGGCCATAACGGAGACGTGGGTTAAAACCTCAAGCCGAGATTTTGAAGGCGAATTCACGATTCCCGGTTACCAGCTCTTCCAGAAAGATAGGCCAGACAGAGAGGGTGGCGGTGTGATGTTGTATGTCAAGGATACTCTCAACTCGACGGATTGCAACATCGTATCCGACCATGAACTACTAGGTGTTGACCTAGAGATAGGTGCTGCCAAATACAGGACCCTGGTGCTTTATAGACCTCCTGCCCAACTCGTTGAAAAGGACAGAGATCTGTACCAGCTACTAGGAGAACTTGTCGAAGACAGAGTGTGTATCGTCATGGGTGATTTCAACACACAAGTTGACTGGGAAACCAGAGAACCCTGTGGCGAGAACGCACCACTCCTGGAGTTCACGAACAACGAGTTCCTCACTCAATGGGTGAGAGAGCCAACGAGAGGAGACAATATCCTCGACTTGGTTTTCACCTCTGAGGATGACATCGTTGAGGACCTCTCTGTTGGCGAAGAGC